>CAODLS010778508.1:0-18953 GCA_948243855.1 Flueggea neowawraea | reverse complement strand
TTTGTACCTCATTTTTAAACTCTTTGAAATTTTCAAAAGTTTCAGACTTATGTTTCATGCTAGAGGTGGTTATAGTTACTTCGTGACTTTCACCGATGACTTAAGTAGAATAAGTCATTAGCCTTTTCACCTTGTTTGTTGAAAGGACTCTTAGTCATTTTGCCACTTAAACAAGATTCGCATATCTCATAAGATTCAAAATCGAATGAGCCAAGTGCTCCATATTTATGAGTTTTGAAATACGTTTTTGTTTCTCGTTTATGTGTCCTAAACGACAATGCCAGGAGTATGTAGGGTTTAACCAGTTTGATTTAACCTTTTGGTATCAATATTATAGATGGACTTATTGTTATTTAGATCTAGAATGTAAAGACCATTATAAAGCATAGCATTGCCACAGTAAATGTCATTACAATGAATGGTAATCATATTATTTTTAATAATGAAAGAGTAACCATCCAAATCCAGATAAGAAACAGAAATAATTTTCCTACTCATAGCAGGGATGTAATAACAATTCCTTAACAAAATAACAAGTCCAGAAGGTAAAGTCAATTCATAGTCTCCTTGTTCCAGGGTGGCAACCTTTGCTGCATTGCCAACTTGGAGATCGACTTCACCTTTGATCAACAACCTCCTATTTCGTAACCCTTGCACATTTGCACAAATGTGAGAACCACATCTAGTATCCAATACCTATGATGTAGAAATAGATAGGTTGATCTTTATAACAAATATACCTGAAGCAGAAGTCTTACTTCCATTCTTCTTGATCTCTTCCATGTAGAGTGGGCAATTCCTCTTCTAATGACCGAATTCATTGCAGTGGAAGCACACTCCTTCCTTTTGAGCTTTGGGCTTAGGGGCCTAAATTTTTCTCCTTTGGTTGTATTAGCAACCTTGCCTTTCGTATAAGGTCCAACCTTATTCTTGGGCTTGGGCTTGGGTTTAGCGTTTCCTTTCACACCCTTTTCCTTTTGAACCACCAAAACTGGAGTAGCCTTTTTGATACTTTGCTCGGCATTTTTAAGCACCACATACAGCTCAGTCAAAGTCTTTTCCATGCCATGCATATTGAAATTCATGACAAATTGATCATAGTCATTAGGCAATGATGCCAAGACTAGATCGATGGACAACTCCCTACTTATAGGTGCCCTAAGTTTATCAAGAGTATCTATATACCCTTTCATCTTGAGTACATGCGCACTTACGAAAGATCCAAGTGCCATTTTACAGGAGTTTAGTGCTTTAAAGTTGAATGGCTCAGTCAAGCTCCACTGCTGGCTGACTAACCTTACTGACCAGGATACGAAGCTAAAACAATTATCAAAATAGAATAAAAAACATGATGTTGGTACTGTGGCAGTACCAAAATGCATGAAAATGCAGATGCAGACTTGGACTCTCCCATAACTCTCAAATCCCCATTTAGAATGAAGATCCAATCATAAAAGTCGAAAATCTAACTTTGACATAAAATTACACTTTAGTCCCTAAACTTTGGAAAATTACGATTCAGTCTCCAAAATATTCCAAAGTTATTAATGAGTCCCTAGTACTCCAAAAATCATAATTAAATCATCAGAATCTCGAAAATAGATGAGTTAATTCTCTAAATATACTAAATCCAATTTCAGTCCCTAAAATGCACAATATCACTTTCAGTCCCCATGGAAAATTACCAAAATAGTCCAATTTTTGACCTATAAAAATTGATTCCAAACATCCACATTGGTCAATATCGACCTCAGGAACATGAATGTACAATTATTTCATCAAGAACAACACAATTTTTCCAAAAATTGCATCAAAACTGAACCTAACCCTAGCTCTACCAAAAACTCATCAAATCTCTTGATTCAATGATTGATTCTTGTTAATCTAAAGTCATATCTAACATATTCTAGCAACCTCAAGCATCCATTTCATTAGAATCATCCAAAATCTCAAACCCAATGAAATTCGGCCAAAATGAAATCTCAAGATTAAATAAATAAAATTGATGAAAAGAAGAGATTGGAACTAAAATATTACCTCTACAGATGCTTAGGAACGCTGAGGAAGTAAGGAAATAGAGAGAGAACTGATCTGAGAGTGAGATAGTGTGAAAAATGAGAGTGACAGATAAAGGGTCGGGTTTTTGGGGTTTAAAACGAAGCTGCAGATCGAAACGCACTGTTCACTGAAATAACCAAGCAACATACGTCATTTTGTGCCTCAACGTATGTTAGACATGCTCACAATGTACGTCTTCAACCCACTGCATACGGTGCCAAGCTTCTAGTGGCATCGGATCTGAAAAACAAAGGCACAACGTACGTTATTTGAACCCAGCGTATGTCTTACATTGGAGTAACATACGTCTTGCAATATCAAAGTACGTCGATCATCAAAATCCAGATAATGTGCATCTTACTTGCCTCCAACGTACGTTGTCAATACTCTATCCCACATACTTAATGTTTTTCATCTCCAAACTTGTCCCAGATCATTCTCGGAGCTCCACAACACCTAAAACCTTGAAAATAAATTTGTTAACCATTATTCCACATCAATTGTCATCACAAACACCAAACCTTCTTCAATCCAAACTCCAATTATCCAGGATCAAATCAGGCTCAATCTGAAAGTTACATGAATCTTAACCAAAATGGCTGGAGTATTACAAATCTTGTGGGTTTATGTATTGTATACCTATTTAATATTTTAAACATGATCTATTATTTATCAAATATTTTATTATTATTGATGAAACTTATGTTTTAATTAAATTTGAATTTCTATTCACTAACCTTGAAAATTGTTTTAGTATTGTTTTTAACAAAATTAGTTTTTGTTTTGTTCTTTGAGGCTTGTACGAGATGGGTCGGGCTCTCATAGACGGTTCGCCTCGTACGTCGGTCATGGTCCAGGTACAATTAGTGACATTTTATCTCTGAATGCAACCTATTCCTACCATTGTCGAACAACTCTTGACATTGTCATCACCTGGAGAATAGAACTATATGAATAGGCCATAACCAAATTTGGAAGCTCATCAGAGGACACATGACTCGTGATCTTTTGAAGAATGAAAGACTTTGCATTAGAATTAAAATCCCATCCCATTGAACAAAACTCTTTAACTTCTTTATTCCCCCAACTAAAAAAAGTCATTCTATGAGTTTTCAATTGTTGTATAATGAAGATTATAAGCCTGTTCAGTCATTTCATCAATCATTTCCAAGGCATTCTTCAACATTTTCTTCTCTCAGAGACCTTTGAATATAGCATTATACGTGATCAAATTAGACTTCACCCGCTTAACTCTCATGTCGTCCATTAGCATATGACACACAAAACACGCGTTAGGCATGGAGTTGCACGTTTCCTAGGCATTTTCTGCATCTCAATGTACATATACAAAACACAATATTGCTACTGGTTTTCAAATAAATAATCAAGCATAGTACCATCACAACGGCATTTAGATTACGGTTTCAGCATCCAAAATAAATGCATCTTCCCAAATATAGTACGACTATTTAATCATAACATCTAGGATCCAAAATAAGTACAAAATAATAGCAGCAAGTGAGTGCACTCATTAATGACAAAATAAGTCCAAAATACGATATGAACAACATAAATCCACATCAAATTGTTGTTATGTAAATTTTAAAAAGACTCATTTACATACACCCTCAAACATCATGCATCTTGTGAGACTACACCGAAGCCTTCATCCTGTCACGACCCGATATCAGGCCATGGGATGGACCGAACATAAGTCCAGCCCATCTCGCACAAGCATTGGATAATCAGACATTTACCCATCTCATAATTCCAAAACATTCATAAACAATTTATAAAATATAATACTTACTAAATAGAAATTAAAACGAATATCAAACATAACAAAAATATATACTATATCAAAATAAGTGTAAAACATTCATAGCTAACTCAGATAAAACAATTAATGCTATACACCCAGAATCCCGCTAATAGTCGGTGTGGAGAATCTAATGAAACATACGAACTATGCCCAAACAAAAGGGCACTCACTGCTGAACGGAGCTCTTCACTGAATACCAAAGATTATACCGAACAATCACTAGATAACCTGAAATGTTAAGGATGGGGTGAATAAAACTCAGTGAGGGATAACACTCTAAAGCGCCAACAAGACATCACATAAACCGTTCTGAAAAGGTTTTCAGAAAATTACCACATGCACGTATATACTTATAAATACCTATATACACACAGATACATACTAATATTAGTTCAAAAATATTTTGCAAATAAAGCAAACAACATGCATTCAAGCATAATAATTATCAGATAGATATTATAACCGAGATTCATATAAATATCAAATTATAGGCGACATGCAAATAAATAATTACTAATTGTAGAAATCAAGAACACTCTAGAAGGGGGGTGAATAGAGTGTTCCAAGCCTTTTTGCAATCTTTTTGGTTTTCATGCAAATACACAAACTAGTTCAAGTTGTTAGTAATAAGGTGCAAGTGTGTGTCTGTGCATAACCAAAATAAATCAAAAGAAATAGAGTAAAGAGAGATGAAAACACATATTTTATAGTGGTTCCACCTTCCTTGAAGTGCATATGTCCATTCCCCAAGAAACTCTCTTGAGATTTCCACTAACTAGTCACTCAAAGGCTTGCATGTACACTTTACAACTTCCACTTTCAGCTTAGTGGGAACTTTTAACTCTATCGATTTGATTTTCGGCTCAAATTTCACCTAAAAGCAAAACTCGATTTGATTTACGGCTCAAATCACTCCAAAAAAACCAACTATCTAGTCTCTCAAAACCCAACCTATACAAGGTTCTAAACCCAACAAGATTCTTTTAACAAATCTGAGATTTAGTATAGGTTTCTAAGGCTTTAGAATGGTAGAAAATGAAGAACAAACAAAGCTCTAGCAAGTGTTGATGTGGAGAGTAAGAAAATTGCTCTTGATTGGTCTTGAATGTTCTTGAATGCAAAATAAGTGTGTAGAGTCTGTTTTGTTGTTGAAATTCTGATAGAAATTGGCCTTTTATACTTGGTGCAAAATTACTAAAATGATCCTTGAATACAAGAACTTGATTGGTCCTCCACAAGTTTCCAAAATCTGAAATTCGTACAATGAAACTCGCGTGCATATGTGAGACGCGAGTCTCTCTTCATTTCAGCGTAATTTCGCACCTTTAAGACACGAGATGCGTGTTTCAAGGGGAGAGATGTGCGTTTCACACATGCTAACATCATATTCGACCGTTTTCTCTATTTTCTGACACTGTCCAGGTAGTCGTTGATGAAATTCAAAATATCTGGCGAGAGACATGCATGTCAACCATGAGACGCGCGTTTCACCTTTCAATCTTGAACATACGTGAGTGACAACTTTCTTCCACAGAAGACAACAACAAAAACGGCATGCAGTTGGAATTGGAACATGAAATGCGCGTTTCAGGGGGTGACACGCATTTCAATCACTGTAACTTTAAACATGGACTTCTTTCGTTTCCAAGTCATGAGTTGAACAGTTTGATTTCAACTTGTGACTTCTGGGATAATTTTAGTGGCTCCAAATCATTTGTAATCTTCACTTTAATACACTTCTTCAAGAACTTCACATTCAATCATGCAAATTCTTATTCAAATAATATTTTTGTTCATTATTAAAAACATTTCAAAACAAATAAAACAATCTCTCCCTTTTTGACATGTTTTTTATGACGACAAACTTTGTTGTACAAATAAGAATTATACATTTCTCCCCCTAAGATAATGAACATTTTGATCAAGGCTTTTCAACCTTGTCTAGATTAAAAAAAATAGCATAAAAGATAGTTCAATTAAAAATGTAACATAGCTCCCCCTCACAAAAGTATTTAAATCACCTAAACATTCATCACCTAAGCATTCATGCATTCATACATCCATAATTTTCTCCCCCTTTTGGCATCAATCAAAAACATAATCAATAATAAATATCAAGCCAACATAAAACATTTCAAAACAAATAAGGGTTCAACAATCTCTCCCTTTTTGACATGTTTTTTATGATGACAAACTTTGTTGTACAAATAAGAATTATACATTTCTCCCCCTAAGATAATGAAAATTTTGATCAAGGCTTTTCAACCTTGTCTATATAAAAACAAGTTAGCATACAAGATAGTTCAATTAAAAATGTAACATAGCTCCCCCTCACAAAAGTATTTAAATCACCTAAACATTCATCACCTAAGCATTCATGCATTCATACATCCATAATTTCTCCCCTTTTTGGCATCAGTTGAAAACATAATGAATAATAAATATCAAGCCAACCTATGAGAAAAACTATTAAGAAAACAATCAAGCATAGAACTCAAAATTAACAAGTCTTACAAAGAACCATAATGTAAAGACAAATTAAAAAATAGATAAAACATAAGACACAAGAAACACAAATTGGTTCATAAAATTGAAGGATGCATATAAAGTGATGAATGTTTGATTCAGAGGTACAAAAAATGCCACTTTTGTTAATAATTTGGTGAGGGTTGTTGAGGATGCCAATCCTTGAACATACGCACTAACTCTTCAATTTGTGCTCCTTTTTTATGATACATACTTTCTAAGTTGTTTTCGCGAACATTAAAAGCATTGAATTGATCCATCATCCTATCTTTAAAGCCACTCATATAGCCCTCGAAATATTGTTGAAAGTGGATAGGAACATCTTAATGAACTTATAGAGAAGAGGCTTCTATAAGAACTTCTTCTTCATTCACATTTGCTTCTTCTTCAACTTCAATTGCTTATTGGTTGTCTTGTTGATTCCCTTATCATGGAAAAATTCTACCTTTGGAGTCAAAAATCATTTCTCCATGGACTAGCCCTCTAATCGGTAACCAACCTCTTTGAACACTTCTTTTGAGCCCCGTCATCCTTAAGTTCTTAAGATCACAAAATGTGAAAACCATTTCACCTCTTTGACCTCCCAAAGGGATTTCATGTGCTTGAAAAATGTGAGTAAGGATCACCCCATATGGCATTCCTTCTCTAGTGATATTAGGATAGTACTCTTCTTGGTCCATAATAGTCACCTTATGCATCATGTTCTCCAAAATCATTCCAAGAAAATTGATTGTTTGACCATCATGCAACCTCACCAAAATCTCCTTGTCAAATTTTGTCAAAAATATCTCACCTCTAACTCTCATATTAAACATTCTAGCTATATAAATTTCATCAATTTTAATTTGAGTCCCAAGCACATAAGAGTCAATATGAAGAACCCCATCCACAAGTCTAGCCTTCAAATAAGCATAAAACAATCTAATCAACTCCTCATAAGAATTGTAACTTAGTGAAGCAATATGGATTAATCCTAGTCTTTCAAGCACACTAATCTAAACTACCTTCATCAAATGAATTAAATCCATAGATACACTAAGAACAAGCGTTTCATTCTTTAGAACATTATACCTTTCCATAGCGGTTTCATCCAAAAATTTGTTACTTGAACTTTTTATATCCACTCTAGGCTTCTTGCCTTTGTCTCTTGAAGGTGTGGAAGAGCTTCCTCCAACCAATTTTTTGCTTGCTCTCTTTATTCTTTTAAGTTCGGCCAAAATGGAAAGTAGGCTAGGGTTTGTGATTTTGGTGCTGATTTGGGTTAAATTTGGTGTTTTTGAGGTGTTTAAGGGATGGGTAATCAAGATTGAGTGAAGATTACCTGGCTCAAAAGGACCAAACAACTAACAGCCTTAGGGGCCCAAACAGTTCCTTGCACCCTAAGTGTCTCAAAGTAGAAGCAAACACATAGAAAGATCATAAAACTATATTCGCGAGCATTGCAGTCAGCGAGCTCCAGTAAGATACACTCAGCTAGATCATAGCACAAATATATTATATGGGCATGGTCAACAATACAAACTCACATTATCTCGTACAATAGCGGACGGTAGCCACTAAGCTCATAATAGCAGACAGTAGTCACTAAGGCGTATATGGTCTATTGCCACCAGAAAATATATATATATGCATTATAAGACAGACATTCGTATAAAGTAAGTGAGTAAGTTTCAGAAATCATTACAAAGCATGTTATATAGTATAATAAATTATAATAGTCAGAGTATAGGTTATTGATTATAATATACCATATAAAAAATTACAGATTTTCATATCAAATTAGTTCAAGTAGACAAATGTACGGAGCAGACTATTAATTTCAGACAAATATATTTATTTCAAAAGATATATAATTTCAACATAATATTAATACATAATAGTATAATGTATTTCAAACAGATTTCCCATATCAAATATTTCACATAATCTAGATTTTAAATTAACCACAACATTAGTTAGTCCAGATTACAAAGGTAAGTCCAGATACAACAAAAACATATAAGTTTAGAAGATACACTCTATGTGCCTAGAGCTGTCATCCCACTCATTTGGACGCCAAGCAAATAATCCGGTCATGCACCACCGATGAATGACTAGTCACCTCAAATATCAGACAGAATGAAAGCAGACAAATTTATAACGGAGTCAAACACGGTACAATATTGTGGCATTATAGAGTGTGCATGGAATGCAAATGCAAACTCAAACCCCTGACAACGACGAAAACCATATTGCTATTGAAAATCTAACATTTCCTTCAAAAATTAGACGTTTCACAAAATTACAGAATAATCCTTTAATTTTTACAAAATTACACTTTAGTCCACCAAAGTTATGTCAAATTTCAAATTAGTCCCCAAACTTTATAGAATTTACAAATCAGACCTCTAAATAATCTATATTCATATTTCAGACCTTAAACCTTCAAAATATTGCAATTTATTCCTTGTACCAAAAATATTTTCAAAAATACCCAAATTCGTCCAAACCGACACCCATCATTTCAAATCACATAAATCATCTCCAAATATGCTTTTAACGCATCAATTCAATTTGGTTTTGATTTGTTGGTGATTAAAGTTTGGGTGTCTGGATCTTTAGGCTCTTGATTTGGATGTTAAATGATGAATATTTTGGACTCATTAAAGGTTTTTCGTTTATGTCGGCTTTTGTGTGAGCAAGGAAAACATTTTAATCTTGATTTTTGGGCCATTAGAGCATTACACGGCCGTATCCTAAGACACGGCCATAAAACGATGATCGTGTGTCGTGTTTTTTGCGGGCCATCCCAAGACACAACCATGTCTCAGGTTGTGTCTTGTCTAGATCAACACATGGGCACATTTCATGCTCGCGTCTTAAAAGGCTTTGTCCTTGTCATGCCTAGAATAGTCCCTTTTGGTTCAAAACAGTGAGTTTCGGTTTCTCTCTTTTTAAACCCTCAAACTCGGCATTCCTTCATCATTTCCACTCTCTAACACACTCAAACACAATAGCCACACCTCTCTTCTCCCTCTCTTCTATCTCCATCATTTCCTTCCTAATTTCTAAGGTAAGAATGCTCTTCTCTCTCATTCATTGTCTTCCTCTCATGATTGATGATGTGGGTTTTGTAATTTCAAGCAAGAATGTGATGTATTGTGTTAGGTTAATTAGGGTTTCAGTTTTGAGCATGAAATTGTTGAAATATGAGTTAGATATTGATGGATTATGCTTGAATGGGGTTAGGATGTATGAATTGAACTTGGATTTTGGAGTTTTGAGTTGTTCTTGAGTGGGTCTTACTGGAGTCCGAATTTTGAATGGAAAAATTAGTTGGATTGATGATGAAATCTAGTTAGTTCTTGATGGATTTTGATGGACTCGACCAAGACTTGAATGGATTTATGTTAGGTTTTAGGGATTGAGGAAGGTTGGTGATTGTAGGGATTTAAGTGGAGGAATTAATTTGGGTTTTGATGATTTATTGTTTATTTGGTGAAATTGATAAATGATTTCGACGAATAAAAATGCTTCGAAAATGATTTAAATGATTTGGAATAATGGGTGTCGGTTTGTGTTGGAGAATTTTTGGTCTCTTCCTTAAAAAATCCATTTGAATAAAACTGAACTGGAACCAAACTATTGACTGAACCGAATCAAACCGAAAATGGACTGTAACTAGAATTGAACCGCCCAAAACCGCCTCTGGGCGATTTGGTTCTGGTTCACAGGTTCTTTGAACCTGAACCGTCACTTCATGAACATGAATCGTGGCCACGTCTAATCTACTCCTCAAGCACCTCTCGAGAATTTCAATCATTATCTCCTCACTTCTGAGTGGAAGAAAATCGTTTACACTTCTCTTGCTATCAAGAATCACAAGGCAATTTTGCAACCTCTAGTTTTTGCAGGAAACAAACTAGAAAACCTATACCCTTTTGTTTTTTTCAAGGAAACAAAATAAGGAAAACCTCTCACTCTTGTTTTTCAAGGCTCAACAAGAAAACCTAGCTATCTCTCAAGGAAATACTTTTCTTGTTACAAAAAACATATTCCAAAACACGGAATTTAAGCTCAACCTAACCAAATAATGATGGCAAGTGAAAATAACAAGAGTGAGTATCAATGAGAAAATAAGAGTGATGAGAAATAAAATTATAGAAAAATATAGACCAAGTTTCTCTCTTTTTCTGATGTTGGGGACATGTATTTATAGTCTTCTTAAAGTTTGTGACAGTTGGAATTGAGAATATAATTGTTGTGAGACAAATGATAATTCTGCACAAACTTGATGTCATCAACCGTTGTGTGCGCAATCCATCGTTCCATATGCAACTCTTGTGAAGTTTAGAGTATTATGTGTGTAGCTTTCATTGTTGCGTGCTTAACTTTTTACCTCAATTTTCTTCAAAAACCCACTACCTCAAAATCACACTTTCTTGCGTATGTAACCCTTGCATGCTTAACTTTGTACCTCAAGAAATCACTACCTCGAAATGGCACTTTCTTCTATGCTTAATCAAAGTGTGAGAGTGTATTTGAACCTTGCGTACCTTACATGTGTAAGAATGCTTTTTACGTGCACCATGTCTTCTAACACATAATTTGAATATTCTGCTTACATCATGTGTTAGGAAATTTGAAAATACCAAAGCATGTCAAGACGGTTGTGTTAGTCTTTGTCTTTGTCTACATTGTGTGCGTAATATGTCCTCAGTTGTGTGCGCAACGACCTTTTCCAAAGATCTTTCTTTTTTCTCTTTGCGTGCTTAATTTCTCCTTTAAAGTGTCTAGGATGTTTCTGCTCATTTGTTTTCTTCCATTACGTGTGTAAGACCACCATTATGCACAAAATCTTTCATCCAAAATACCCAGAGCACTTTTGCCATTTTCTGCTTCTTCATTTATGTGTGTAATGCCCAAGTTAAGTGTGTAATAAGCTTAATTCGCCCCTTTGCAAGATTTTTCAACTTTTTCTATGGATGTTTGTCTTCTTCACATGCAATATCTTATTCCATGGACTCTAAACATCTTTTATGGATGTTTTGTTGTCATCATCGTCAAAATTAGATTCAACAATACACAATTGAAATAACAAAAAAAAAGTTAGTGGAATTAGTTGGGATTAATTGATGGTTTATATAATTAAAAATTCAAAAAACTAAGGAAATTACAAGTAGAACTAGTTAATGCTTGATCAAATCATCAAACAACACTTGTCAAGTTAACAGTCCTAAGATTAAGGGGTTTAGTGTGTATACAAATGTGCGTCAGGGGGAGTGTGTTGCGTGTTTAGTGTGTGAGAATATAATATATTTTAGTGTGATGTGTGTGCTTTGCACACACTTATCTTTAATGATGACAATTCATGTTAGACATCTTATGTCATTTATATATTACATATTATTATATATGATATAAACATTACAAAAATTGAATTTGTGTCATTCATATTGCGTCATAATTATATATTCACAAATCGTATTATCGTGTCAAAAATTGTCAGTCCTACTTGTCTTCGTACTTGGTCTTTAAAACTATGCATTCGCTTCTTCATTCTCATTATGGACACTTATAATGAGAGGATAGAGAGGATGGGATCAATGCACCTTAGTAACCTTTGTGTGTTTTGCAGGTTGATCAAGAAAGATGGCATCAACTACAATTGATCTTCATCATTTGAGACAATTTTAAAACCCTCTCTCCTTAATTAAATAATCAATATGCTTCAATGTTCTACGGAGAATAGTCCTACTATTTTGGCATTCAATTTGGATTATTGAATTTGTATGAATTAGTTGTTCAATTGCTGAATAGTTGGTTGTGTTAATTTTTTCCAAAAGACGATTGGCACGACGTGGTTTTAATGTGTTTTACTTATGAGAAGAATGCCCCGTCAAGATAAATGTGTCACGAGGACAATTGACGGGGGACCTTAAATGAGATAATATGGAGGTTTGCGATTTTACAAATAAATTTTCATAAATCATCAAGTGGAATAAATTTGATAATTTAAAATTTCCAAATTCGTTTAGCCTTATTTTTACTGTAAATTTTACTTAATAAATCAGTTTTATAAATTTTAGTAGAATGAAAACAACAAACTATTCCGATTCAATTAGTAAGAGTATATATAACACGTAATTGGCAATTCATTTCAATAAAAACCCGTTTTACACTATTCAAATTATAGTCTTAACTGATCAAAATGATTAATTAGAACTCAATCGATCTTATTTTGTTTAGTGAATGGTTTTGAAGGATCTAATATCAGACGATGTCTTTTTATGATATTCAATTATTGTTGATGTAGAAATATTCTGGAATCATATATTATTATTGACACTGACAAATATGCATAGTCAGTGGTGGAAACAAGAATTGAAGGAGGTAAGATCGGTGTTAAAATTGGGATTGAGAATGAAGCGAGGTAAGCTAGGCTAGGTCCACCACTGTGCATGGTGGTTGATATTGTATGTATATGTGCATGTATGGATCATGATTTTGATTAAGTGTCTGTCATTTCATTAATCAACTTGGAGCTCAAGAACCTAGTTTTAAGATTAATTATGTTCAAGAGTCTCTCTCAAATAATACAGGAATCTTAATTTTATATCAATGAATACGTACAATAAGTTGAAAATGAATGAGTTTGGATATGCTCTATAATATTTTATTAACACACAAACTTTGAACCACGAATTAAACAGCATTAATAATAGTTATCATAACATTATTTAAATTTGAATAATGCATACACTTTGTTATAATGCAACCTTCATTTGTCCAAATTATGTTTGCTTGTTCCAACCTTTTGTCAAGTTTTACCAATTTTCTCTTTTTTTGCAAGATATTTTTGTATATAATCTCCCGCTAAAAAATATGTACGAATAAAAAAAGAAAATAATGAACTATTAAGCTACTACATATAATTCTCTCCGAGTTCAAGTTTGAAAAATGAACCATACATATTAACAATGTAGCTTTATATCATATATGTTGAAAAAGTGGTTCATGACGAGTTATGGATAGATACTGAGTTCGAACGGGTAAGTATTTGGTTGAGCGATATAATATTAGGAATAGAATAATAATAGAAGGATTAGGAGAAAGGTCGGGCAATTTACAAATTCAGGCTTTATTGGCTAGTCTTTCACTCGTCGTTTTGGAGTCGTTCTAGCCCCTGTTGTTGGAACTCTGGCGTGCCACATCGTGTTAAATTCTTCACCTAATTGCTAATGCATGGTCGGCTTCAAAGCTTTTCCTTGTTCGAAGAAGTATTTTAACTATGAAGGCTGCAACTTGTTCAATTTGTCAAGAACTTGAGTCTCAAGACCATTTGCTCTTTCGTAGGAATAATAGAGATGGAACAAGTTCAAACAACAAAGGACAGAGAACATCTTTCATAATTTCATTATATGCTGTCAGGAAATTAGGTGATAGAAGAAAACACAAAATAATAAAAAATAATCATAAAAGAACACAAGATTTACGTGGTTCGATCAATTCAATCTAAGTCCACGGGCAGAGCACAAGTAATTCTACTATTCAGAGTAAAAAATAAGCAAAACGGCTTACAACGACGTTCAAAAGCATACCCAAGACGTTCCCAAGCCCCCTTATATAGTTTACAAGTAATACAAGCCTAAATAGGAAGAGAGAAACTCTAAAAAATCACCTAAACCCATCCAAACACCTTCAGTTATGAAGACACGAGCATGAGAGAGCCAAACACGGACGAAACCAAGCAAAACATGGCCAAAATCACGTGACCATGGGAAACCGATCATTACACGGGCTGACACACGGCCGTGTGTCATGCTGCCAGCTTACACGCCATTGGACACGGCCGTGTGTCAGGCTGTGTCCACTCAACCTTCATTCAGTTTGCTTTCAGCGGCAAACATGGGCCACGCCATGCCTATGGGCACATCCGCGTCCACCCAGCAGCTTGTTTTCCTCCATAATTTCGTCCCTCTTTGGCTTATTTTACTTCCTTCAAGGTTTGGCTTGCATCTTGATCAAGAAAATCACTTCAACATTAACAATTCTCCACCTTGAAGCGAATTTTCTTTCTCCGTCCAACTCTGAATTCTGAATCACTCATCTGCCACACCACTTCGAAGGGCCTCAAGTCCTGCAACAATGAACCAAGTCCATCTCGGACTTGCCATCACTAGCTAGCTTTCCATCCACTCCTAACAATACAACACTCTGCATATTTCCTGTCTCTTCCAGTGACTGCTTTTGATAATCACTAACACAATTATCATGCCCTGGTTCACTTGTTGTTAGCCCTCGTGAATCAACCTGATCAATCTTTGCATGTTCTGGAGTCTCAATCACAAACTCCACCCATTTTCCAGCAGAACTCATAACAGTTCTTGAACAATTAGCAAAAACTGAATTGTCAATCAAGGTGTAAATATCATTCTGCAATTTACCCTTCATCACCACCGAAGAACCCTTGCACACCCGTATTCCTCCACCTCTTCTAGAGAAAACATAACTATGCTTAGCCAAAGCACCAACATAAATCAAGTTCCTTTGCAACTCCGGGACATACCAAATATCAAGTTTTCTGACCATCCCATCATGCATCCTGATCTTCAAAGATCCATTACCTTCAACACTCAGCTTCTTACCATCTCCCAATTTCACACTGTCTTTCCATTCTCTAAAAGAATTAAACAGCTTCCTGAAAAAATTCATGGGATAAGCTGCACCAGTGTCAATAACCCAACTATTTTCAGATCTACATGAAGTAACAGTCAACACTTCACTGCTCTCCCCCTCATCAGAATTATCCAAAAATCCCACAGAATTATTCTGAACTATTGTTGCCCTTGATCTCTCACTGTTTCTCCCTATGTGGACAATTCTTTTCTATGTCCCCCATCTTCTTACAATGATAACACTTCAAACCATGATTCTTTCCGATTCTATTGCCCCTACTCACAGTTAACCCAGACTTCACTATGTCTCCACCCGAACTAGAAGTTAACCTCTTCAGTTCTTTAGACAATAAAGCATCCTTAACATCATTAACATAAATTTCATCTCTACCATACATGATAGTATCAACAAAACTCTCATATGATTCAGACAATGAATATACAGAAACATAGCTTGATCCTCATCATCAATGTCAACACTAACACCTTTCAAATCTAATACAATCATATTAAATTTATCAAGATGTTCTTTTACCTGTATGCCTTCTAACATCTTCAAGGTATGCATCAGTCTTTTTTGATAAAGCTTGTTCGACATGGATCTCTTCTGATACTTACTCTCGGGCTTCTACCATAAGAATTCTGCAGTAATTTCATCAGCTACCTCCCTCAAGACTTCATCCGCCAGACTCAACAAAATTACACTATGTGCTCTCTTCACAGCCTCCGCTTTTTGTACCGCTGTCAGTTCTACCGGTAATTTCTCTTCACCTTCAATCGCCTCCTCACACTTCTGTTGAACCAAAATCGCCTTCAGCTTCAGCTTCCACAGCGTGAAATCATTCGACCCATTGAATTTCTCAATATCAAATTTGTATGAAGACATCTTTCTGCAAAACGAACCCCAGGGTTTCTGAACAAACTTTTGTGTCTCTGATACCACTTGCCAGGAAATTAGGCGATAGAAAAAAATGCAGAATAGCAAAGAGCAATCACACAAGAACACAATATTTACGTAACTCGGTCAATTCGATCTATGTCCACAGGCAGAGCACAAGTAATTCTACCATTTAGAGTAAAAAATAAGCACAACAGCTTACAACGGCGTTCAAAAGCATACCCAAGACGTTTCCAAGCCCCCTTATATAGTTTACAAGTAATACAAGCCTAAATATGAAGAGAGAAACCCTAAAAACAAACTCGTCCAAACACCTTCAGTTATGAAGACACGGGCATGAGAGAGCCAAACACGGACGAAACCAAGCAAAACATGGTCAAAATCACGTGACCGTGGGAAACCAATCATTACACGGGCTGACACACGGCCGTGTGTCATGCCACCAACTTCCACGCCATTGGACACAGCCGTGTGCCAGGCCGTGTCCACTCAGCCCTCATCCGGTTTTCTTCCAGCGGCAAATACTGGCCACACCACGCCCGTAAGCACTTCCGTGTCCACCCAACAGCTTGTTTTTCTCCATAATTTCGTCCTTCTTTGGCTTATTTTACTTCCTTCAAGGTTTGGCTTGCATCTTGATCAAGAAAATCACTTCAACATTAACATATGCCATCTCTTAAGCTCTGGAATGGGGTGTTGAAAATGCTTGAACTCAGGTGTCATCCTCTTTTTTTGTTGAATTTTTCAGGCAATGGTTTGTTCAATATCCTGGTTGATTGCAATCAAATTGTTGGACTATTTTGTGGTAATTGTTGGCTTGGAAGGTTTGGAAACACCAGAATCAACAAGTATTTTCGAGTTCTTTATTAATCATTTTAGTCTTCGAAAACGTAAATGTAGAGCTTTTGAGATCTTAGGGATGAACGTGTATAGATGCCCTAAGCACGATATTTACATGGAACTAATTGTATCTTTCTTGATTTAGCAGGATTTCCTTAAGTTACGCAGTTGTCCTTACTATTCTAATCCACTCCTTTGTATGTTACATTTAATAAATTTATTTGATTGATTGAAAAAAAAAAAAGGATTAGGAATAGGTTCTACTTATTGGTGTGGTAAGCCACATCTGTTTTGTATATAAAAAACAGAAACCCTAACGTATTACACACAACACTAAGCATAACAAAACTCTCTTCTCCCTAGTGTGTGTGTTATCGACCTCCACAAGAAGATCGAGAAGAAGAGATTTTTTATTCTCACTCGCACACTATTCCTGCTATTATTCTAGGTTGTGGTTCAGTTGCATTCTGTTGCAAAACCAAGTCCGCTTATGACGCTAATGAATAGAACTCGAGTCTGTTAATTATCGGATTAATAGATGGACCGACTAATTGGGCTAGGGTTGTTGGGCTCAATTGTAACCAAACTAATTAAAACCCATTAAAGGCCCAAATTAAAGAAAATTCTAGATTTTCTTGAGTTGGTCAAATTTTGGAGGGTTGTTCATTAATGTTAAGATAAGAAGAAGAGGAAAAAAATAAAGGAAAAGAGAAAAAAATATAAAAGAGAAGGCAAAGAAAGAAATGGGTGTGGGTTTTATTTTTCTTCCTCCAGCAAAATCACTCTATGTTTCTACACTCACTCACTCTCAAATATTTCTAAAGAAAGAAAGAAAGTTAGTAGATGTTACTAACTAATCTCGATCTTGATAAAGCTCCTAGACTGCGTTTAATCAGTTGTTCCTGTTCTGTAAATCTGTGGTTCAACTATCAAGGCATACAAGAATCCTGGTAATCCGTTGTGCATTGATATTCTAGCTGATATCGAGGTTGATACTCGATTTATCATTATTTTCAGCTTTAATATATTTGCTTGTATACCTTTCGTATACCTTTATTGGTATCAGAGCATAGGATGGTTTTCTAAATGTGTTTTGGTGAAAATAAGCTTCTTATGCATTCTGGAGTGAGCATGTTTTTTTTTTGTATTCGACTTTTTGCTATTTTGGCACGACTTTAGTGCAAACAGTGTAAACCCGAAATTCAAAAGTGTGAATTTCGAGAAACCAAGTATAGCAGTGAACTTAACAGACCAAAATATGCACCATATCCAAATTTTGTTAAAAACTTCGACCACTAAGGTCATTAAATTGAGCGAAAATTGATCGGGATTAGTCTGTGTGGCTGAATTTTCTTATTGGTTGAGGAAAATATGTTGTCCAATCAGATCACGCCACGTGAAAAATAGTCAATGAAGTCAAATGCTGACTATTGTCCACGTTGACTGATGTGGCCAAATAAGAATGTGCCACGTGGAAAAATGCCACGCATGTCACCACGTGTACAGACATGTGTCATGATGACTTGTATGCCACGTCATCAATATAATCCACTCAGGTTCTTCCATTCAAGACACGTCATCGAGCCACGTACAACACGTCATTGATATTGTACACGCGGACTAATCACCTTGAGACACGTGTCGATTACGCCACGTGGACACACACACACATGGACATGCCATGTCGGTTTTTGTTGCCATGTGTGACCAATAAGAGTATGACACATGTCAGATGACATGGCAGCGACTTGTTGGCGAGTGAGAGCCCGTGTGGCGCGTGTGACGCCGCGGTGTGGCGTGGGAATAATGCACATGTCAAGACGTGAGGCATTTTAAAGGCAAACAGAAATCACAATGGTAGAAAAAGAAAAAGGAAAGGGAAAGTCCTACCTTTCAAAGATTAAATGCTACAACTGCCAACATATGGGGCATATTGCTAAAGACTACAATGCTCCTAAGAAGGTACAAGACCTTTACTCCTGTTTATATTATACTTGTTTGTCAAGTTCCATATTCCTTACTGAATGCCATCCTCAATGGGTGATTGATTCAGGAGCGACCGACCACGTGAGTACAAGACGTGAGGCATATTTCCAATTCTGGATAATCTCTCAGGGAACAAAGTGGATATATGTTGGGAACAATGCGAAAA
>CAODLS010778459.1:0-19788 GCA_948243855.1 Flueggea neowawraea | reverse complement strand
TAAATAACAATTCCAAACAAAAGGAAAACGAAAATCCATCAAAGAAACAACAAAAGTGAAATCAATTAATACTCAATTTAAAGTTATAGTATGTAGTCCACAACCAAAAATTTGTCACAAGAAGCAGAAGCATGTGTATATGGGTTTTGTCATTAAAATTATACACAAGAGAATGAGATATAGGTTTCCCTAAAGCTTCACGCCAGTTCTGTGCACAACTAGAACAAGAATGAAATTTGCAAAGCTTGTGCACACTCTCAATCCGTTCTATCTTGTCTCTAAAGTGCGTACCTCTATTTATAGGTAGGATCCAAAATGTAGCCGTTGTGAGACTTGAAATAGTTGTTAAGAAACGAGAAAGATATTCTGATTTTGATGACATCAGCCGATGCAACGTGCATTGTAACCCATGCAAATGCGTTGTAGATGTCCATTTGACGTACAACGTGACTTGCTTACTTTCAGTGTTGCTCATCTCCTTATGTTTTATTTATCAACATAAATTAATGGCCCGATAAGAAAGATAGTTTAAGTTCTAACCCAGATCTTTATTGTGTGTGATCTTGTAGGTCCATTCAGTGTTGGCAATGGATCCAAAATAATTTAAAACCCATAAATCATAATTGGCCTCTAGCAAGACGTTATGATTACCCAAATTGAAATGAATGTCAAATACGAATCAACATAACCTAATTACAACCTTATACAACCCTTTGCCTCTCGATATCAGAATTAGCATAAGGTATGGAACGGGTCACCCTTATTTATGCTAAAATATTTCCTTGATCTATAAGTGATCCTGACTAAGTCAAACAAATGATAACACTTATCACTTTGTTTGGGTGTGACCACACACTACTCAGTTTCACTAATCAAGTGGACGGTGATATCTTCTCTCTCATTGAGAGTGGCAATCCCTTCACTTCACTCATGTTTCTCAGCATGACTCATGACATACTTAATCATACCCATACTTGTCACTCATTACAAATAATGTTAGGCGTATGTCAAAGTATACGAGAAATCACCCAAAAATCCATAGTGATTTCAGGTGGAGGGATTCAAGTATAAGCGTTGTATGAGAAATACTTATGACCTTTCAACCATGTAGCATTCTCATAAGCGGATCGATCCAAAACACTGTTCTTCAACATGTTCTATGTTCTCTGATTTATATATTATATCCTATGACCAGTAAAACATGATCATCTTACAAAGTACATACTAGTCTTTATTTATTGTCATTCCCATGACAATAATTGACTAGGGATATTTAGAATAGTATTCTTTTATGCTTCAAGGTTTTACTATCCATATCACATATTTGATAACTTAAGCAGAATCACTATTCATGGATGTTTTATCCAATTAAACATGCACAGGAATCATAATAAGATAAAACAGTGCCTCATATATATATATATATATATAATATAATCTGGGGTCAGGGCTTACACTAACACTCTTAAGTAGAGATAGAATACAAATCCCCTTTCCACTGTCTCATATAGCCTTATAGTCCTCCAGGAATCGATTTGAATCTTCTTTAATTCTATAACTTGCTTTGATTCGAACCCATTCAACTTGACCTTGAAATGCTTAAAGATTTTCATCAAGTGACTCCTATAGGGCATGCTATCATCATTTTGCATTCCTTTCAAAGCAAAGGTTGGAAGGTTGAAATTCTTCACCTTCTCAAGGATCCAATCAATTACAACCGAAGCGAAATTTACTGTCTCCCCCTTCATCAAAAGGTACATGGAAATCTCATCTTGCACAGTAAATGGTGACTGTGTGTGAGACTTGGGTTGCAACACCTTGTTGAAGGCAGTGTGGACCATCTTCCATCTCACCCCGAAGTCGTTTTGATCCAAGTTTTTAACACATTGATCAATTTGAACCACGCCACGGTTCTCAAACATGAACTTTCGGGTTTCATCGGTGTTCACAACAATGGTGTTCCATTCTATGTCAACATATTCCTTCAAACCTTCCTCCTGTTTAACTCTCATTCCAGCGAGAGGCAAGTTTAATAGCCTATTGATGAGATTCTCATCAATAACAAACTCTACTCCATTCACATGACTTTTCACCCTAATGGAATGATACCAAAGAATATCGTCCTCATCATCATTCACCCACTTTTGAGCATTTGCATAAAACTCTCTAATTAAGTCTGAATAAAAATCAGAAGCTTCTATGCAAAAGTCCCTCAATCCAAATCTAACAAATTCGTGTTCAATGTCTACTCCTCCTTCCCTCAGTGCTCTAAAGTCAAATACTTTAAAATCTGAGAAACCAACCTATTTAATATGTTCAAAAAGCATTGAAGCCCTCTCACCCACGAATCGACCATTACTTTTAGTCAATTCTTCCTCCATTCTTGCTTTCTTGGACTATTTTGAGGGAAAGGTGATAAGAACCCTCGATTTGGTGTAGGCGTGCTTCACCCTTGGGTGTTTAACACCCTTTAAGCCGTCGCCCTTCTCCGTTTTCTTTGAAACTTCCGTTGATTTCTTCTTGGAAGCCTTAGATTGTTTCTTTGGAGCCATAGAATGTGAGTGAGAGAGGGTGTAGTGTGCATTGGGGTTTTGAATTTCGTGAGAAATCTATGATTTTGGTAGGTTTGTTGGTGGTAGAAAGTGTTTTTGAGTGAAGAAAATGGTTTGGTTAAGTGTTTAGAGCTTGGAATTCGAGAGAGAATGAGAGAGGGTTCAGAATTCTGATTTGAAATTTGAAAGATAAAGTGAGAGGGAAACCGCAAATGACAGTTATAAATTTGGGGAAAACGGCTTAACGCGACTTGTATAACATACAACGTACGCTATATTAAGTCAGTGAGGACTAACATATTTAGCATGTTATACAACGCGAATTCTCTGGAAATGGTATCTCAACTCAACGTTTATAGTACAAAGACACGAAAGATATATCGTACCTTATACAAGATAGAACATACGCTATGTCCAAAACCAGAATGATCAATGTATCTTGCACTTCCCTTAATGCGAGTAGTACCAAGTCCTCTCAATTCAGTAGCTTTGCTTCTTTTACAACACGCATTACACCATACACAACGTGCATAATATCAATTCCTTTCAAACCATTAGCTCTGCCTCTTTCACAACACACATTGCACCATATACAATACGCATAGAGCTCTCATACCTGAAACTCCAACATTTTCCTCCAAATCGATAATGTGTATTGCACCCTTTGCAAGCCACGTTACATATAAACCCAGAAAACTTCCTCTGCTCAACTTTGAAGATCAATGTGCTTTGCATAAGCTTCAATGTACGTTACATCAACCCAGATCCTTCAATGTACGTGGTTTGACTTAACATGGCTATCAAAATGGTTTTGGGCCTAGGGCATAAAAGGAATTTAATGCTGAGACATGAGATGTCAAAATTCCTAGAAATACAAGAGTTATATATGATATAATTGAAAAGATTTTTCTACCTAAATAGCTAAGGTTAAGGACTAGCTCAACTAACTTAACTTCGAGTGAAATATGGATTTTGTACCTACTATGTTTAAAACTCAAATTAACTTTAGGGATGTTAATTTTAGTGGGAGTATTTAAAAGACCTGTTATTAATCAATGCATATTTGTATGTAGATATAATGGAAACCAACAACACCACATCAACATTTCCTTGGCGCTCGAGCCTTGATAAGGATAAATTGAATGAGACTAACTTCCTTGATTGGTCTCTGTTGGGTTTCTTATGCGAATAAACATCTAATATGCATAGCAGAAAAACAATAATATCACACAAGAAACATCTAGGAATACTATATGTAATCATAATTAATAATAAGGAGGCCGAATATATGTACCTTTTCCCTTAGCTGAATTGCTTTTCTCCCAAAGCTGGAATTGGCAAATTGCTTCCTTTGATTTGTGTTGAGCAAAATGCAATTGACAATACGGACTACCAAAAGACGACTCCCCTTAATTCGGCTTTGCCTTGGAATGAATTGAATGGCAAGGTGTGCATCCTATTTATAGGCATATGAGAAGACCTAACTAGGTAGCACTAAAGAGCCGAAATTGCTCTTCCTTGCTCTCCAAGAATACTGCCTCTTCCTATTTTAGAAGATGTGTGCTGAATTCTTATCCTAGTCACACTAGGATTTGCTTTCCATGTCCTACATGAATAAACACTTCCTAATTAATTTTGTTACATACAAATTATGGTTTTTTTTAATTTTTCTTGTTAAACAAGAATAAAACTCCTAATTAGTCATGGACTTCTAATTAGTAATTGCTTGTGCCAAATTCATCCTTGTCACACAAGGAAAATGATTCCTAAAAATAGGAAAGAGGAGCCATATTTCTCCCTCCCTTTTTAGGTTTGCATGCCGAATTTTCTCCCTCTAATTTAGGTTAGGAAAGGCCAAAAATCACATAGGTTTTATTAATATTATTAGGTTTTTAATTAGATGATACATTATCATAAAATAAATTACTCACATGGGCCGAATTATATCACACATAATTAATAATTATAACCATGATAATTGGTGATTCATATTAAAAGCCCATTACATTAATGGACTATGTATTAAATCTTATTTAACACATAAATTATAAAATCCTGAATCATTATTGATTAATCATCTTAATAATTCAATTACTACAAAGAGAGAACCTTTGTAACCAATCCAATTCGTTCTTGTATGTGACCCAATAGGCCTACTCGAAATTAGCAATGGGCCTTGTCCCAAACCTTTGGGCCCAAAGTCCATGAGCGGTATCTGGTAATACATTATGGCAACCCAAAATTGAGTGGATGTCGGTGATCCAATTTAACCTTTTACACTCTAATATTTAGTCCTTTTGTCTCACGATATCTCATCTAAGTATAAGGCACGATCACATGTAAACCTTATATTACTTAGCATGTTTCTTGATCTTAAGTAGATTGATATAACAAATGACATTGATAAACCCCTTTATTAATTCATTCGAGTATGCATATATTCCATCAATCCCACTCATCATGTGGCCAAGAGATATCACTCTTCATAAGAGGAACAAATCCATCACTCTCACTATAACTCCTCTACATGATTCATGACATATCCAATCAAAGACTTTATTGTTACCCTGTTACATATAACGTTTGACTAAGTCAAAACATGTGATTCCTCATGTAAGAGTCGATAGTCAGTTTCAGTCAAATGAGTCAAACATCACCACTGCATGAAAGCTACTTTGTGACAACAATCCATGAAGTGCTTTCATAGTGGGCTAGTCCAATACATGTTCCCCAACATGCATTTATGTTCTAAGTTGATATCTCATATCCATCATCAGCAAAACGTGATTATCTTACTTAGCAACATACTAATCTTAATTCATCATCATTCTCATGATAATGATCAATTAGGGACATTTAGAAAAGTATCCTTTTTGTCTTTATGGTTTTACTATCAAGTCACGAACTTGATGACATAAGGAACAATAGACCGATCATGGAGTTTTTATGTTCATAAAACTAATAATATTTGATTGAAATAAAATGCCTCCTTTTATTAAATAAACCAAATGACAATGTTTACAAGATTGGGTTAGGGAACAAAACTAGCATAGGCAAACAGTAGCCACTTGGGCAAATAATAGCCACTTAATTATAGCCACTTAGGCAAATGCCAGAACATTGGTATACCAAATGCTATGTTACCCCGTAGCTAGGTGTTCCATATTAGAATAATTTATCTAAATATATTATAAGCAGACAAGCCTGTAGAACAGACAAATAATTACAGCAAGTATATTTAATTTCAAAACAGACTATTTATTACAAAATAACATAATAAAGTTCAAATAGATTTAATTATTATAGAAATCTCACATAAATCATATTTTAGGATTTTCAATCATTTAATTAGTCCATATTACATGCAAAGTTCTGAGCATAACAAAAATAAAATAATTTCTAAAAACAAACCTTTGTGTCTACAGTGACATCCAACACACCTGGACACTGAGCCAAAGAATCCAGTCATGCACCGCCGGTGGATGGTTCGTCACCTCAGATATCAAATGGAACTGAAATTGAATAGAATCAAATAAGGTAACTTTGGCAATACCGAAATGAATGAAATATTGATGCAAGTCTCGAAACCACGACAATGTCAAAAATCCTATTTTAATCAAGTATCTAACTGTCTCATCTATAATCAAACATTTTGCAAAATTATAGACTTAGTCCTCAAGTTTTAGCAAATTATGCTTTAGTACCCAAAGTCTCTACAATTTACAGGTCAATCACTAACTCTTAAAAAATTACCAATAAGTTCTCCAAGTATTTTATAATTACATGTCAAACCTCAAACAATCAGAATTTCACATTCTAGACACTATGTCAAAAATTTAATAAAAAATGCCCTAAATTCGACCAACTCGGCACAATCTGATCCAAATCACCTAATTCACCTCAAAACATGTTCAATATTATAAATCAACAGTCCAATATAACAATATAACAAATTAACATCAAATCCCTAAACATTCTTCCACTAAACCCTAACATACACAATAAACAAACTCAATCCTCGAAATCAAACTAAAAAGAATTGACTTTTTCAAGAATAATGCTAAAAGATACTTGATTTGTTGGACAAAAGTTTGTTGTTAAGTAGGAGAATTACCAAAATCTTTTTTTACACAAGTTGTGTACTGTCTGTACTCGTATGCATAATAGAAACAAATTGACCAAGATTGGAGGATTGAAGTCGCCAAGGAAAGTGCTAAAAGATACTTGATTTGTTTCGCAAAAGTGAGCCGTCAACTATGAGAGCTAGCAAAAGTTTTTGGCATAAGTTATGTGCTATCCACACTCACAGGCATAATACAACGAAATTGTACAAGATGCAATAATTGAAGTTGTCAATAATAATGCTAAAACATACTTGATTTGTTGCATAAAAGTTCGTCATTAAGTAGGAGCGCTACCAAAATTGTTTCTTGAACAAGTTGTGTAGTTTTCGTAATTGCAGCCACAATAGACCATGTCACGACCCAAGATCGAACTATGACTGTTGTATGAGAAGAACCGAGCTGGAGGCCCGGCCCGTCTTGCACAAGACTTAGAGTACAAAATTTCTACCCATTTAGCAAATACAGAATACTAAAACATCTTCATATATATAAGAATACCAAGTGTATCAAAACATATTATACAAAAATATATGCTAAATATTTTTAATTAAAATCAGTTAAAAATAATAATAATCTAAACCAACTACCCATAACTATTACAGTATGGCATCTAACAAAAAAGATGGACTGGGGACTGAACAAAATGGCACTCACTGCTAAACTTGATGCCTCACTGAGCATCGAAAACCGAATGTGGCAAACACTGAATAACTTTAAATTTTAGGGGAGGAGTGAGTAAAAATCAATGAGGGACAACACCCCAGAACGCCTCTAGGACTCGCATAAACTGTTTTGAAAATAGTTCAAAAATACGAAATGCAGATATACGCATAAATATACATATACACGCTAAATACATATAATAACATTTTTGAAAACCATTTGGAAATCATTCTCAAACAAATCAGACAACATGTGATCGAACATATTATTTATATTTTTTTACAAAAATAATTACTAAGAATAATAAGAAAACCGATGGGAACAAAATCATACAAACGAAGTCATACGAACTCTATAATAGCCACCTAGGCACGGATTAGTTACTTAGGCATATAATAAAGCCAATTAGGCAAGCTTAGCCACTTAGGCAAAGAATACAGCCAATTAGGCAAAGTTAGCGACTTAGGAAAATGATAGCCATTCTAGGCAGGTAATAGCCAATTAGGCCACTGGTAGTCACTTAGGCAAGTAATACCACTTAGGCAAATAACATAGTATCGGTATACCAAAGACTATGCTAACTTGTAACTAGGTTCTCATATTAGAGATATATACCGAAAACATATAAATATATTTAACGTAGACAGGCATGCATAATAGATAAATATTTACAAAAAATATATTTTTATTCTAGAACATAATACTTATTACAAAATATATAATAAATCTCTGAAATGGAACACTTACTACAAAAAATATACTTATTTCAAAAGATAATATTTATTTAAAAAAAAAATATTTCCAAAATAGATTTTTAAAGCAGAGATTTCACGTAAGTTAGATTTTAGGATTTCTTATCCTTTAAGTTGGCCGGATACATGAAAATGTCAGAGCTAAACAAAAACATGTACAATTTCAGAAGATATAGCATATGTGTCTAGAGATGACAAACCACTCAACTGGACACCAGGTCAAATAATCCAACTCACGGACCACCGGTAGATGTACCGGTTACCTCGAAAATCGAACAAAGCTGGAAATATTAATTCATTATATAGAATCAGGCAGGGTGACTGTGACAATAAAGAATGTATGAAATGCAAATGTACGTCCCAACCCACGACGGTGTCAGAAATCCTATTTCCTTCGAAGATCTAACACTCACGTGTCAATAACTGAACATTTTCTAAAATTACGATCTAGTCCCTCAACTTTTGAAAAATTATATTTTAATCCATAAGACCTTAGAAAATTATATTTTAGTTCTCAAACTTTTTAGAAATAAAAAATCAGCCCTCCAACTTTTGAAAATTTGCAATCTAGTCTTTGCAACAGAAATCTATTAAACAATGCCACAAAATTTGTTTCGAATGATACCCAATCTTCCAAATCACTCAAATCATACTCCAATACATAAATCTACAATCAATTTCATCAAATCAACACAAAATCATCAAGATTTCTCCCAAGTTTTAGGCAAACCCTAATCCATTCAAAGAACTCATCAAATCCTTCAAACCCAAGCTCAATCCAACCGTTTCTAACCTTAACCTGTCATGATCTAACATCCTCAAAATCACATTTCAATAGATTCTAGAAAATATGAACCCAATATTGAAATTTGGCCAAAACCCCAAATCTAAAATTTAAGCAAGAAATAGTGAAATGGAGTAATTAGAAACATGTTCTTACCTCAAGAGATGATAAGCAATTAAAAAGAAGCAACGAGAGACATTGAGAGATGCATTTTAAAGTGAAAGGAGTGAAGAAATTGTGTGAAGGCCAAAGTGGGGTCGAGTTTAGTCATTTTAAATAGCCACATTTCAAAACACACAGTTTCACCACATAACAAAGGCAACATATGTCATAATAATGCACAACGTATTTTTCAGGGTCATAACGGACGTTAACGTACGTCTTCATATACATAATGTAAGCTGTGATGCCCAGAATCACGCCAAATGCCTTGGTTTCACAAAAACAATGATCAACTTACGTCTTACAAATCACAACATACATTGTGACTAAATAACATACGTTTTGAGGAGCTTAATGTACGTCTTGAAAGGTTTCTAGATGATGTACGTTTCATAAGACATAATGTATGTTACTCCATGTGAGGTAGCATTCCTCGACTTCATTCGCTTCCGTGCATGCACTAGATCATTTTCGAGGCTAAACAAAAGAAAACGTTACAAAAATACCAACATTAAGCATCCCCAAACATCAAATCATCATCTGAACACTCAAGATCAAATCAAAATTGAACAAGTTTCAATCAAAATAAAACAAGGTTCTATAAAAGATTTTATTGGAATAGGGCGAGATGTTACGTACTTCCCCCCCTCAAAAGAAATTCTTTCTCAAATTTCCGAACAATTCAGATCAAAAGGACCATGGAGATACACTAAATGCTAGTGCAACTCGTACTCCCTATCAATTCATACTCCAACACCAAAATGTCAAAATCAAGCCTAAGTCTCTAAATCAAACATAATTCGAATATTGAAATATCAATCACAACAAAAACTATCTATTGTTCTACTAATGTTCCAGACTAAGATGCAGATATGCAGAGACAAAAACTGCAAACTTACAAATTGACAGAATTGGATAGGTGCGGATTCCAATGCACAACTCACATAATGATGGTTCTAAAGGATATTCACTAACGATTCAGTGCAATGATAAAATCTTGCCGGTCATCTCCCGTCTTGCCCTTAAATGTAGGGGGTTTGAGCTTAAAAAAGTTAGTATGTCTAATGCCAACATCTAATGACAGCGCAACAGATGCAATTGTTGCCGTAACCTCCGGCTGAGGCAAAACTGGTGGCCCTTAGCTAACTGATTTTTCCATCCACTCTCCATACGATTGAGAGCTTAAAAAATAAGTTCAAGCGCGTCTAACTGAGCCATGGGATGAGGCTGATGTTAAGGTGTTGACACTAAAACCTCATGAGTACCATGTGAATCATGCTAGTTCGCTACTAATTAACTAACAGACTCGGCAGATCGATGACTAATGGCCTCCCTAATTCTTCTGAGGTGTCGAAGCATATCTACAAACGATAGAAAAAATAGAAAGTATATGCAGATATCAGAATACAAACAATTTCCACAGTACCAACGAAATACTTAGAAAGATATATAGAGGCAAATTAGACTGACTAGATCAAGAATAACTAAGCTCCATAACTGACCTAGAGTTATGAAACCTAACACTATGATACCACTTTTAACCACCCAAATATAACTGGCTTAGACAACTTTTAGGCCCAAACCGCCAGCCCTAAAAGGTTAACCCAAGTTGTCTAATAGTTAGATTTAGGCATTATAGACTACACATTACCACACTCGCAAGCGATATAGGATGTTACATTTTGACCTCATTAAATCTGCAATGTCCTTTTCACACCAACCTATATCAACTGCAGACCAATTCTTGGGTGTTGTGGTGCACTGGTGACCCAGTTCTCCATCTCATCGAGTTCACCAGCCATACACAAGCCTGACCTAGGATGCACATAAGCCATTTTAAAGATAGTTCAAAAATACCACATTCAGATATACATATATATATATATATATATACATGATAAATACATATAATAATATTTCTGAAAACCATTTCAAAATCATTCGCAAACAAAGCAGACAACATGCGATCAGGCATAGTATTTATATTTTTTTTACAAAAATATTTTCTAAGAATAATAAGAAAACTGACAGGACCAAAATTAGACAAACGAAATTGTACAGACTTTATAATGCCACCTAGGCACGGATTAGCCACTTAGGAAAATGATAGCCATTCTAGGCAAGTAATAGCCATTTAGTTGATTGATAGCGATTTAGGCTGGGATTATCCACTTCGACGAATAGCATAGCATTGGTATACCATAGGCTACGCTACCTCGTAGCTAGGTGTCCCATATCAGAGATATATACTGAACACATATGCATACAATTAAAGAAGATAGGCATGCGGAACAGCAAAATATTTACAAAAAAATATATTTTTATTCTAGAAAAAGAATAATTATTATAGAAAATATAATAAATCTCTGAAATGGAATACTTAGTATATAAAATATACTTATTTCAAAATAGAATATTTATTTCAAAAAAACATAATGATTTCCAAAACAGATTTTCATTGCAGAGATTTCACGTAAGTTGGATTTTAGGATTTGATGTCCTTTAATTAGTCTGGATTACATCAAATGTCAAAGCACAACAAAAACATATATAATATTAGAAGACATAGCCTATGTGTCTAGACATGACATCCTACTCACCTGGATGCCCGACCAAATAATCCAACTTATGGATCACCGGTAAATGGCTGCTCACCTCGGAAATCAAATAGGGCTAAAAAAGAAATTCATTATACAAAATCAAACGTGTTGATTGTGCCAATACAGAATGTATGAAAAGCAAATGCACATCTTAACCCATGACGGTGTCAAAAACCCTATTTCGATCAAAGATCTAACACTTCTGTCTCAAAAACTAAACATTTCATAAAATTATGATCTAGTTGATCAAAGTTTACAAAATTATGGTTTTGTTGGAATCCATAACACTATACACGTAGCAAAAATTAAAAAAAAAAATTCAACGAATTCCACCAAGGATCCAAGCAACCTGATAAATCCGACTATGGAATATGTATTTTCCTCTTAGTTTCGAAACAAGAAGATGAGATTCTACTGGACATGAGCCATATATGGTAAACGATGCGAACACACTCTACCAGTATCCACAAGAACAAACTAATTCAGGTTGATGTGCTAGTACCATAAAGAAAACACTCTCTAAGACCTTTCTATTTTTTCTCGCGTTTTGGTTGTGTGGAAATCCAGAAGTCCTTACGGCATGGTTAGAAGTCTTTTTATAGACTCTAGCAAACCCTAATTCTAGTCTTACTAGGAGACCTAATTCTTGTCTCACAACAATACTCTTATTCCTTGTCTAACAAGGATTGATCACCTTAAGACTTATTCTTATGCCAATAAAAAATTCGGCCCTACTATTTATTTCATAAATAAACACTAATTGCCTAGTTTACCAAGTCAAAATCCTTGTTATGTTGACTAAGTCAAGCAAACTACTTTGACTAAGTCAAACATATTTTAATTTATTTTCAGACCATTTCAAAACAAATTATTTCATCATACATTTTAAAACAACTAACCAATTGATTGTATTTAAAATGTTTGCATAAGATAACAGCAAGATACATCATTAAATATAAAATACAATTTGTTTTGGCGCGTGACCCTGTAGGTTCACTCAATATTGGTAGTATGCCTAAATTACCATTTAGGCCCACAAATCATAAGTGGGATCTAGCAAGACATTATGACCACCCAATTTGAGTGAATTTGATGATTCGATAAAACCTAATGCATAGTTCGATATTTAGTCATTTTATCTGGCGATATCTCAATTAAGCATATAGTATGGATCATGTCATCTTTATAAAGCTTAATCAAACATTTTTTGATACCCAAGTATACTAACCAAAACAAATGATATTGACACCTCCTATCAATTTCATTTGAGCACGACCATGCATTTCATCAGTCCTACTTGTCAAGTGGCAAAGAGATATCTCACTCAATTAAAAGTGGGACAAATTCCTTCACTGTCACTCACATTCCTCCACATGATTTATTGTATGTCCAATTATATCTTGTATTACCATCCTGTTACAGACGATGTTGAACTATATCAAAACATAAAACTCCTCATGTAGGAATCCATGGTGAATTCAGGTTGAATGACTCAAATATCACTACTGCGACGAGAAGTACAGGTGACATGTTCCATATTGTATTTCTCATAGCGGGTCAGTCCAATATCATGTTCTCAACATGTATTTTTGTTCTGAATGACGTCCCATGTCCATGACCAGTAAAACGTGATCATCTCTCAAAGTGCATACTAATTTTGACTAATTATCATTCCTATGACAATGAACGACCAGCGACAATTTAGAATAACATTCTTTTATCTTAAAGTTTTACTATCAAGTGACGCACTTGATGACATAAGATGGAATGAACTATTCATTGATACTTTTATCAAGTTATTTATTACAAAATAAAAAGATAATCAATATGCCAAAAAGAAATGCCTCATATTTATTAAATAATAATGTCAATAACAATGTACATATGATTGGGCTGGGGGGTATTACTAACAATCTCCCACTTGCACTAAGCCCAATCAGGCATAAACCGGATGCCTCATGATCTAACATGCTTTGGCTATGTAAGTGATTTAGTCAATGGTCCAAAACATTGTCATTTATATCAACTCTGCATATCTTGACATCTTGTCACTCATTGATCTCTCGAATGAGATGGAAAATTTAAGTATGTGTTTGGATTGCTGATGTGACCTTGGCTATTTGACTTGGGAAATGGTCCCATTATTGTCACAATAGAGGTTGATAGGGTTTGAAATAACAATAATAACGCCCATACCTGTAACAAACTCCTTGATCCAAACTGCCTATTTGGATGCATCTAAAGCAGCTATATACTCAACCTCTCGTGTAGAATTAGCTATCGTGTCTTGCTTGGAGCTCCTCTAGCTCACAACACCTCCATTCAAACAAAACACAAAAATGTGACTGCGCTCTAAAGTCATCCAAGTTATAATGAAAGCCAAAATCTGTGTAGCCATTTACAGCGAACTCGCCTTCCTATCCACCATACACTAAGAAAACATATTTAGTCCTTCTTAGGCACTTAACGATATTCTTGACTAGAGTCCAGCGACTATCACCTGGATCTGACTGGAATCTACTAGTCGGGCGCAAAGTATGGCATACATGATAGAACGAACAGCTGAAGCATATGGAATCTTACTCATGCGCTCTCTCTCATCCCTTGTGGTAGGGCATTAAGAATTTTTAAGCTTAATGCCATGAGACATTGGCAAGAATCCTTTTTTAGAATCTTGCATGCTAAACATTTTTAGCACCTTGTCAATGTACCACTTTACTTGGGCCAATTAACCTTTGGGATCTATCTCTACATATCTTTATGCCTAAAATATAGGCAGCTTCACCTAACTCGTTCATTGGAAAACATTTCACTAACCATGACTTGACACTCTGCAAGGTAGGGATATAATTTCCAATTAGTAGAATGTCATCCACATAAAGCACTAAAAAGATTATTATACTCCCACTAACCCTCTTATACACAAAATGCTCATCTTTATTTTTAATAAAACCAAATTCTTTAATTGCTTCATCAAAATGAAGATTCCAACTCCGTGAAGCTTGCTTTAATCTATAAATTGAGCTTTGAAACTTACACACCTTATTAGGCTGGTTGTGTCATGTACACATCCTAGAGTAAGTTTCCATTAAGAAATGTTGTTTTGAAATCTATTTGTCAAATCTCATAATCATAGTATGCAGCAATGGCAAGAAGAATCCTAATAGACTTTAGGATAACAACAGGTGAAAATGTTTCATCATAGTCTATACCATGAGTTTGTTTGAAACCTTTTGCAACAAGTCGAGACTTGTAAGTCAAATCATGTTTGATCCTATGAACCCATTTACAATTAATAACCTTAGCACCCTGAGGTGAATCAACCAAAATCTAGACTTGGTAATTGTATATTGATTGCATTTCAGATTTCATACCCTGAAACCATTTTTTTAGAATCTGGGCTCATCATCTCTTCTTGGTAGGAGGTGGGCTCACTATGATCCACAATCATCATGCTATCATCCCTAGAAATGAGAAATTCGTATCTCTCAGCTCGTGAACGAATCCTACTAGACCTACATAGGCCTTGTATTGGTGGTGGCGACTCATCGTCTGATTGTGAGCCTTGTTGAATTTCTATAGGTAATTTTGTGGCATCTTATGGTTCTTAAACTTCTTCAAGACATACCTTACTCCCAATAACTCTTTTGGAAATGAACTCTCTTTCCAAAAAGACATCATTATGAGCAACAAACACTTTGTTCTCGAATCGGATGTAAAATTGGTATCCTTTTATTTCTTTTGGATACCTTACAAGTACGCACTTATCAACTTTGGGTGCTAGCTTTTTAGATGTCAAACACTTCACATAAGCCTCACAACCCCAAATCTTGAGAAAAGATAGATTGGGACGTTTCCCTGTCCATATCTCACATGGTGTTTTCCTAACCACTTTCGATGGAATTCTATTCAGTAAGAATGTAGCAGTTTCTAGTGCATATTCCCAAAAGGATATTGGAAGATCTATTCGACTCATCATTGATCGAACCATATCTAATAAAGTTTGATTTCTCCATTTAGATACACCATTCTATTGAGGTGTTCCTAGTGGAGTAAGTTGTGAGACTATTCATGTATACTTTCATCAAATTACTGCATCGCCAAATAACATTATAACATATAAATATATATGACAAAATGAAATGCCTCATATTCATTAAATAATAATGACAATGTACACGATAGTAAAACTTTAAGACAAAAGAATACTATTCTAAATAGTCCCTAGTCGTTCATTATCATGTGAATTATAATAAGTTAAGACTAGTATGCACTCTGACGGATGATCATGTTTTAATGATCATGCACATCGGATGTGACTCAGAACATAGATATATGTTGGGAACATGATATCAGACTGACCCGCTATGAGAAATACTACATAGAATATGTCATTAATATTTCTTACCACAGTAGTGATATTTGAGTCCTCTGATCTGAATTCACCATGGATTCCTACATCAGGATGTTTATGTTTTGATATAGCTCAACATCATCCGTAATAGGATGCTAATACAAACTATAATTGGACATATGGTAAATCATATGGAGGAATGTGGGTGACAATGAAGGAATTTGTCCCGCTCATATTTGAGTGAGATATCTCTTGGCCACTTCACAAGTAGGGCTGATGAAATGCATGACCGTACTCGAATGAGATTGATAAGGTTATCAATATCATTTGTTTTGGTCAGTCTACTTGCGTATCAAAAAATATCTGACTAAGCTTTAGAAACATGATGTGATCCATGCTTTATGCTTAATCGAGATATCGTGGGACAAAATGATTAAATATCGAACTGTGTATTAGGTTTTTTTGAGTTATCGAATTCACTCATATTGGGAAGTCATAATGTCTTGCTAGAACCCGCTTATGACTTGTAGCCCTAAATAATATTTTGGGCATGCTGCCAATATTGAGTGAACATACAGGGTCACACATCAGAACGAGCTGTGTTGTATTTATTTTGCTATTATTTTAAGCGAAATAATTTGTTTATAAAATAGTTTTAAAACAAATTAAAATTTATTTGACCTATTCAAAGTACTTTGTTTGGCTTAGTGAACAAAATAAAGAGTTTCTTTGACTTAGTCAACTAAGAGGGGATTTGACTTAGTCAACAAGGCAATTAGTATTTATTAATGACATAAATAATTGAGGGCCAAATGTATGCTTTATTTATCAATTAAATTTAGGCTCAATTTATTTATTAATTAATATATATATATATATATATATATATATATATATATAATTATGTGGTTAGTCCTTGTTAGACAAGGAATAAGAGTGTTCTTACAGGACAAGAATTATATCTCTCGTAAGACTAGAAGTGGGGTTTATTAGAGTCTATAAAAGCCTTCTTATGAAACCATACATAATGATTACCGTCCACTTCACTTAAAGAGAGGAAAAAAATTGCAAGGCATTTTTGAGAGTCAAAAATTTGGTGCTAGCACACAACCCGTGTTCAGTCCGTTCATGTGGACACCGATAGAGGATGTTCACATCCTTCAGTATCTGTAACTCACTTCCAGCAGCATATACTCATCATTGATCCGACTTTGTGACGTAAACACTTATTCCTTAGTTGGTTTTATCGAATTGCTTGGATCCTTGGTGGAATTCGTTGACAAAAAAAATTATTTCAGTTGCGTGTATGTGTCACGAATTCCAACAGTGGTATCGAAGCCACTTGCAATTTCGATAAATCGGATTTCTTACTATGTGATATATTTGAATTCGTGTTTATGATATATATGATATAATTTGTTCTTGATCTTTTAATGAGATTAAGTATTCGGCCATGTTATGTATAGTTCGGCTTGTATTGTTTTAATGAGATTAAAATTTACATACACCAATTCCTACTTCTAACATGACTAGGTTTACAACTTCTAATGTGATTAGCATTACTACTCCTAGTATGATTAGGATTTCTAATATGAGTTGAATTAGTTATGACTAGGTTTACTACTTCCAATGTGATTAGGAATACTACTCCCAGTATGACTAGGAAAACATTTTTTATGGATCTGCACAATTGTCCAATTGTCTCTATGTTCTAAACTTGGAGCAACGCAAGCCCATCTATAACATTAATACTAAGAGATTTAAATCCAATTATTTGAATCCAACCTACGTTTGGCATTGTCGTTTAGGGCATGTAAACGAGAAACGCATTTCAAAACTCCATAAGGATGGACTTATTTAATCATTTGATTTAGAATCATTTGAAACGTGTGCATCTTGTTTGATTGGCAAAATGACTAAGGGTTTTTCAGTGGACATTCTGAAAGGATTAATGTTTTATTGGGCCTTATACATATAGATGTTTATGGACCAATAAGTTCAATTGCCAGAGCAGGGTTTCAGTACTTCATCACTTTTACCGATGATTTCACTAGATATGGCTATGTCTATCTAATGAAACATAAGTAATAATTGTCACGACCCATTTTGGACCGTGACCGGCATACAAGATGGACCGTCTATGGAAGCACAGCTCATCCCGTACAAGCCTTAGAGTACTAAGAAATCTAACCCAATTATTCATTTTAATGATTATCCAATTTTAGCAAACATTTAAGTTTCATAAATTAAAACAGTAATGCTATATATAAGAATATAATTATATATATACATAAACATTCTTTCAAATTAATTATACAATGAAAACCAAATGGTGAAATCCAAATAGTGGAACCCAAACCCTTGGTGTGGAGCACCTAACCAAACATACCAACTGGAAACGCAATCAAAAGGGTTATCACTACTACTCGAAGACTCCACTGAGCACATAAATTGAATCACCTGAAAAATGTTAAGGGGATGGGGTGAGAAAACTTAATAAGGAATGACGCTTCAGAATGCCTCTGGGACCTCACATAAACTATTTTGAAAACCTTTCAAAAAATTTCACATGCAACATATAGAAGTATATGTATATACACTCGTATACAGACTAGTACAGTTAGAAAATGTTTCAGAAAATATTTTGCAACCAGAGCAGATAACATACAGTCAGACAGAATCTGTAATAAACAGAGAAGTAGATAACACATGCAACATTTTATACTGTTTAATATTAACCAGACTGTACAGAATTTTATACATAATATTTTATTAGCAATTTATTCAGAATTTTATACAGATCTAATAATCACTGATCATACACCCGTACTATATTGATATTGCGCTGACCAAATTAGATCTCTAACAGCGGATCTGCAACCTCAGGAGCCTCAATGGAGCTCAACTCAAGAGGGTCAAACAGCTGACAGCCTTAGGGGCCCCAAATAGTACTCGGCACCCTAAGGGTCTTAGAGTTGTGACAGACAGACATAGCTAATCAGAGGTATACCCGCGAGCATTGCAGTCCCCAGGCTCCAACAAAATATACCCCCAGTCATCAGTACAATATACTATAGGCGAATGAGCAATAACACAGACTCAACAGATATATTATACCTCGTATAATATAATAGCAGATAATAGCCACTATGGCATATAATATCAGACAGAGGCCCGTAGGCATAGTATAGTATGGTAACTAGAGTTTACAAATACAAAGTATATAACAGAGGTGGATAGAGACCAGAACAGATAGATAACAGAATGGGAACAAAGCCATCCATCAGAATCAAACAGCATGTGGCCGGTCGAACGCACAGCTACCATATTAGCCTGGTAACTGGGCCTTGACAGAGAATTGGTTTACCAAAGGCTACGCTACCTCATAACTAGGTGTCCCTAATCCCAATATATATATATAGTAGACGGTAAACAGAGCAGAAATTATTTACAGAGGGTGTGTACGTGATTGTACATACATCATATATATATATATATATATATATATATATATATATATACATACATATTAACAGAGATAGATAATATGTATCATATAACATTATACTATCTTTTAAATTATCAAATGTAATACAAAATATATAACAGACAGTCATGCAACAAAGTTCATTTGCAGATAATATATGTAATTATTATTACATATCAGATTCAAATGCTAGGTGTGGTTATTAATAACAGAAACCAATTATTAATAGTCAGACATTTATTAAATCAATTTCAGATTTATACCAGACATATCAAAATATATAATTTCAGAAGACACAGCCTATGTGTCT
>CAODLS010778422.1:0-22632 GCA_948243855.1 Flueggea neowawraea | reverse complement strand
ATCTCAGCGAAGAGAATGTGTACCTACTGTGCAAGAAAATGATCGAGACGGGATTGGCGGAGACCGACGGTTCTGATCTTTTCGTCGTTTTCATTTCCAACGAAAAGAAACAGGCATGTATGTGATATCTTTTATATTTTTATTTCTTTTTGTGATCATTGTTTTGATTATTTACTGATTTTTGTTTTTCAATTTAAAAATAATGTGTAGATTCCACTATGGCATCAGAAGGCAAGTCACAGAGCCGATGGAGTGATTCTCTGGGACTACCATGTCGTGTGCGTTCAGGTAGAAAAGAAGTTAGAAATTGAATTTGCTGTCTGGTAATTTTGATTACTCATTTTTGTGTTTGGAAATTTGTTTGAATTATATAGAGAAAGAGGAACGGTGAGAGTCCGTGCTTAGTTTGGGATTTGGATTCTAGTCTTCCTTTTCCGTCTCCCTTAGCTAAATATGTGTCTGAAACTTTCCGGCCATCTTTTCCGCTCTTTTCAGAATATCAGAGGTATTGATGATAGTCTATAATGTTATTGGACTTTGTTTTGAGCATGTTAATGTATTATAGTATCATTACTGGATGAAGCAGCAATTTTATTTGATAATCTTGTTTTGCCTGAGAACAATTCGTTATCAGTCATGCTCTAGAGTACGTGATTGGGTTTTGGATTAAATTTTTATGTTTTTGTGATGTAGTCTGTCGAGCAGTCCGGCAGATGCTGAATTGTTATTTTGCAGTAGTGTTTTTGATCATTGTGGCCTCACCATTTGCATCGCTTTGAACTCGGCCATTGTCTGTATTCTGGTTGATAATCTTGTTTTGCCTGAGAACAATTTGTTATCAGTCATGCTCTAGAGTGCGTGATTGGTTTTTGGATTAAAGTTTTATGTTTTTGTGATGTAGTCTGTCGAGCAGTCCGGCAGATGCTGAATTGTTATTTTGCAGTAGTGATTTTGATCATTGTGGCCTCACCATTTGCATCGCTTTGAACTCTGCCATTGTCTGTATTCTGGTTGATAATTGGGGATTATTCATGACTTTTAGGGCCCGTGTCGTGGTTATATAATATATGAATTTTTTAGATGACATGAAGGTTTCAGACTGGTTTAGGTTGATTATTCTTGGACCCTCATCAGCATAGATAAATTGCTTTGTTAAGTTTTAAACAACTAGCAAGATGAGAATATATAATTTTTAATGTGAAAAAATGTGTTTCTTGTTATTAGGTTTTTCCGGATTGTGCATGCTCCAGTGTTCCTTCGACACTTTGCATCTGATCGAAGACACATGAAAGATTCTGCTGGGAACTGGATTGCTGAACGCCCTGAATATGAGCCCATTATCGCTGAAGGTAAATTCTAAAATTAATTATATTCTACTCCGTGGCTTTTAATTTAGAAATGGCAAAAATATCCTTCGTTTGTTGCAAGATATCGTGCAAAGTCACCTGATGCTTCTTAGAGTTTGCGTGCTGGTTATAAAAACCTATGTAGTTAAAAGTATCTGTTGAATTTTAATCGTCCAGTTATTCTGCTATCGTGTGACAATTATATGCCTAGAACTACAGTGACCAGAGACATTTTAGAACGTTAAGCTTATGAAATCCAAAGGCGAAGATGTCATGTTCCTTGCGCCATTATTTTTTAGGTGGCATTGTTCCTTTCGCCATTATTTTTGAGGTGGCATTGTTACGCTAGAGAATCACAAGTGTGGATTACAAATGTTGCATGACTAAAGGGTGCTAGAAATTTTTTACTTCGTTAAATCACCCTCCATATACATTCCAGTGGCATAAAAACAGAGAGAAAACCAGTTTTGGTGGGTTTATTTGTTTTCAAGATCTCTATAAGTTAAGTAACTGAAAAAATAGTTTCAGCTACTTTTTCATTTCAAACTAATTCATGCTTTTTTGTTTCCTCCCAAATTAGTAACTACTGAAATTCTTTCATGCTAAAGAAGCAAACATAAATTCCTAGGCCCCACCAATCACTAGATGCTCAATATCGAATTAAAAGTTTTCAAGTATGGACTTTGAATTAAGATTTCCCTTAGATATTTGATGTTAATGCAGAAAATCTACTTTGTTTGCATTGCCTTTATGAATTCTTTAATCTTGTTCTGCTTGTGCAATTACAGACGGAAGCGTTCACAACTTAAACGAATACATGGAGATTCAAGCATCTGCTGGGTTGTCGAGTATGGAAGCTGATGTGATAAATCGAGTTTTTACCGAGAAACTGGGGGTCGTGATAAACGAAAATCAGCTAGAAGAATTCTTTTCGAATCTTTCTTGATTATGCCGAATTGCATTAAACTAATATATGTGATTTATTCTCTCGACATTCAACATAGGAACAATCTCTTGCTGGGTCGTTTCTCCGTGTGCATCTTTCCCCAGGATAGTTGGCTGGAAAGGAAATGGCTTTTGAATCAGTTGTACAGATCGTGACTTCCTTTTGTTCTCTGCTATGCTATGAGTTGAGTTGTTATTTTTTGGAATGCATTTCATGGGTTTTGTTTGGATTTGTTTAGCCATGATGATACATATCAGCTATCACCTAAAGACATGACTGCTGAGTGCTGAGGTTATGATGCGTGAAGCAACTCTCACATTAATGTCGTGTACTGTGTTCAGTTTTTAAGTGTTTGATAATGACTTAAAATAAATTTTGTTTTAGAAAAATTTTGTTAATTTTTTTCACCACAAAAAACTAAAACTATTCACAACACTTTTAATCAAACAATTTTTTTTTCGTAAAAAGAACTATATTACATCATTTGTCAATCATCATTTGCTACCGGTACATTTGCAAACCACAAAACCAAATAGAGCCATCGTATTTTCTTTTCTTCAATTTGTCCAATTTCAACATGGTGTAAATTCAAAAATATCAGGGCGACATTGATCTGTGAAAAGATAGGTAGTAGCTGCTCAAGGCATAGAAAAAATATGATTACTTGTCCCACAAGAAAATACATATCAATAGAGTATACAGTAGTAACTTTTTCATGAATAGATCATAAAGAATAATAGCTTAGAAGTAATATTTCCTATTCAAATGCGTAAAGATTGGACTTTCGTGAAGACGATGCATTTTCTTCCTCTTTTTTCCTATAGAAGGCATACAGCAGCAAACCGATATCTTTTAAGGTTGCAGTACTAAAACTAAGTAAATAGACGAGCAACTGCCAGCCAACGGCAGTTGCTGCAAGTCAAAACTGTCTTCACGGAGCTGCCTGAAAATGAATCGATCCTGAATAACAGGTAACAGGTCCAGAGTCAAGACGGTTCAAGAAGAAGATCCCATAATCAGACCTAGAATTCAAGTCTCCTCTTCACCATCCGAAAGCAAGAAATCTTGAATTTTCTCCCTGCAAACATAAAATTCAGTAAGAGATTTAACAATCAAAGATGGAAGCAGGTAAGGATATGTTTGTTTTCATGGCGAAACTGAAAAAAAGAGTAAGCCAGAACCTTTTTCAAATATGGCTGCAGCAAAGCACCACATTTAGTAAATCTCACAAAGCTAGAAGATATGTGTGCATGTGAGCAAGTGCCTTACTAAGCAATTTACTTGGTACATAAATGAAGCTACTCAAATCCAAACTCATCTAGTTAATACAAACGAAAGAGTAGAGTTTCTAATGGCAATGATTATATTAATACCTCAGCAAACTGAAATTATCATCTTTTCCATGCTTTGTTGTGGCAAGCATTGATGGGGGTAACATCGTGGAGAATTGCTCCACTGAGGAATCATCCTTCGGTAGTATCTGGAACCGACAACTGGAACAAGCAGCACCAAAACTTGAACTTTCACAACCCTCAGTGCTGCTTGAGCTCAATAAGTCAGAGTTATTGAGAGGACTATTGCATATAACACAGAACAATTCTGAAGAAATAGATTCTGTAGGTTTCAGATTGTATCGTTTCTGACGCCTTTTTGTAGCCAAAAGGTACATTAGAATCTTTGATTTCAGGAATTCTGTTGAAACGGAATGGCGTAAGCTTTCCTGCTGTCCTTACAATTGTACACTCTCTAGAAGGATTTTCTTCCTGAAATCAAAAGTTCTATTAGTTGCTTTCTTGTTGAATCCTGAAAGCAAGCCAGAGAGTAAAATAAAAGATTCTCACCTGCAACAAAGTCACAAATGAAGAAACCAAAAAATTGATGCCAGCAGGAGGGCCATTTTGCAACTGTGCTGTCTTCAGACTGCCCCGCCAAGAAGACAACAAAGATTAATCCACCAGCAAAACACCAGAGGATTGTGTAAAGTACAAAATAGAATATCTGAAGATGACTAATTGTTGTAAATCATGTACCGGTCAAGATGGCATAGCATCTTCAGCTCCTGTGAAGTGCAATCACGAAGTGGAAGCACAACTGGGACATTTCACCTGGCATCAACGTGCTGTATATCTGCTGACAAAGAATATCCTTTACCCTGTTCAAAATAAATACAAGTAAAATGATTAAAGATGCCTTTCATATTCGAATTAAGAAGCACTTCAATAGCTGCAATCCATCTTTGATGACATTCATGTGGAGCATACGTCAGGTTATCCCGAATATCACAAAAATTTATGAGCTTGCGAAATCTTGGTTCTTATTGAAAGAAAGCCTCTGCGACAGCATAGGCTACAGAATATTTATATTTAGAGTACAATAATTGTCCTCTCTCCCTGCTCCCTTCCACCCTCCCTATCTCTCTATCTTTTATTTCCCTTCAGATAAAACTTTTGATGGCTATTAAACTATTACTTTACTAAGTAAACTTACTTTCAAGGTATTTTTTAAAATGTGAACTAGACGCAATGTGTTTCTAGATCTTCTCTTTTGGGGAACTTTCTGTTTGAAGACCAAAAAAAAAGAAAATTGGAGACTACAAATTGAAACAATCAAATCCAGTGGACAAATGACCTCCAATGAAGGAACCTCAGAATCCAAATAGGAAGTTCAATTCATTTATTCTAGTGCCAAATTTTGTTAGGATTCACCGATCTCATGAAAAGAAAGTGTGAAGGCTTCTTATCCTTTTCCTTCGCTCATCAGTGCAGTCGTCATCAAGAAGCTCTTCATCACAGCACATAGGCAATGGCACTTGATAAAAGTCACCCTTAAAAGTTGCTGTTTTTACTAATTATGTTACCCTTAAATGGATGACATCCTTATGCCACTAAAATATTGTTCATTTAAATAAGCTATTCTCATTACCACTCATATCTTGAACAATGATTAACAATTGTCAAGTATAAACCTGTCCTTGATTCGAATTTCCTAATTTTCCAGAAATCACGAGGTCAAGATTGTTTATTTTGACAAAGCAACTTTATTTTACGCATATCCCGTGTTCAATGAAACATACAAAATTGAAAAAAATATCTATTCTAAGATATAAATATGCTATATGTTAGTGAACAAAAAATCCCTCAGCTTTAATATAAACAAAAGGTACCTTTACTGTTGCTGCAATGACATGGCAGGCAATTCTTGATGTGCATGATCCTAGAACAAGTCTATTGTATCCATTTTCAGAAGCAACCTGGAAAATCAATAAATAAAAATAGATTAACTGATACTCCTGCCTACATTTGCAATTAAACTGCTGCACTAAGCCAAACCTTTTGCAAGGTCAACATTCGCAGATGCTGCTGCAGGTCTTCTTTCCCAGTAGCATCATTAACACCATCTAGCAACTTCATCAATCTGTTCTTTCCATCAATAGAATTTGAACTGTAGATACTTTCAATTGGAACAACATGAAACTTTTTTGTAGGTGGGGATAGATTTGCAACAACTGATCTCATCTCCTGAACTGCTTCATCGACTTCCTCCGAAGGAACCTGATAGGCAGCACTTTCATCAATAAATGCCACTCCAACACCAAACACTGGTAATGATCTATCCTTAGATGCATCAAAATTCTTTTGTGCTCTATTCTGCATCTCATGTACAAATTGTAGAGCCACCCTGAAAGAAAACACGGATTTAATTAATCTGAACTCTATCAACGGAAGATTCTATAAGAAGCCTCGAAAAGGTTAAATCCAAACAAGATCAAACTATTAAGTACATATCACGAAATGACACCTAAACATTGGAATGTACATCGACATAACATCAACTGAATAATTCAACTAGACTAACAGTGTTAAATTCTTGAATTCAAGTTTGGAAAGTATGTAGGTTCGAATTATTAAAAATCTGCTTGTTTGCCAAAATTTATAATCTCATAACCATTTAACACAATAAAGTTGTCATCTTTACCCAAAAGCCAAAAACCAATAACATAACTAAAGCGAAACAACAACACCACACATCAAAATACCCAAAGCCGTGCCCAAAATCATAGTCCTTCAATGGTTTCTTATAACAATATCCCACAGTGTTCAAGCTGCAACTAATTCACAAAAGTTACAGAACATACCAAACCTCCACCAAATAAAAATCCACGCAAAACTCATCATTTCAAATTAGAAATTAACCCATTAAAACAACAGATAGAGACTGGGAGAGGGTTGAAACCTGGAGGAAGGACCACCAGAGAAAGCAACAAGAACATTATCAGAAGGAGTAATCATGGCATTGAAAGTAACAACAAGCCTGAACTTCCCGAACATATTACTCCTAAAGCAATCTAAACAGAATTCAGCAGCATCAGTGGGAGTGGAAATGGGAGTGTTGGTTTTGCACTTTATGCAAAAAAGATTGTTCTTGGGAGTAACAGTTGAATCATTATTTGCATCAACCGATGATTCTGTTTTTAAGGTGGTTATGGCAGTGTCGGAACCTCCAACTTGTTCGTCGTACTTGTAACAATCGGACTGGCAGGTAGAGGAGTTGCACGCCATGGTTTTGGTTTTGCCGATGTAAAGAGTGAAATCGCTACTTTTGTTGTGTCGGGTTAAGTTTCTTTTTTTTTTTTTTCAGGAACTCTGCCTTGACCTTGAGTAGGGTTCAGCGAGTTAATTCCATTTTGGTCATTGAAGTTTCTAAAATGTAACAGCAAAGTCATGAAAGTCAATTTTGTAACATTAAAGTCACCTAATGTTCTTAAGTGTAATATAAAACTCACCCAACCCAATTCAGTCAGCAATTCAACCCAAGTGTCATCCATAGTGGGAGATAATTCACATATTCAGTACATGTTAGATGCCCAGTAGAAAAAAAAAATGCCACATAATAATTAGTATGGAGGAGTTCATTGTTTTTAGATTTAATAGGGTAAGTGTTGATAAGTATTAAAGAGATCATTGTTTTTAAATTTGATAGGTTTTTCCTAATATACATATGACTTTCTCTGAATGCTTGAATTATCTGCCATTATGGATGGCACTTGGTTGATTTGCTGACTAGATTGAGTTTCATTAGTTTTATGTTACATTTCGGAAAATTCAGTAACTTTATTGTCACAAAATTGACTTTCATGACTTTAGTGTTACATTTTAAAAGCGTAAGCAACCATAAATGAAATTAACTCACGGTTCAGCCTAAGTTGGTCGTTGATTTGACCACTCTAAAGGGTCTATAATAAAATACTCCCTCCATCTTAATTTAATAGACACTAACTATTTTTCATAAAAATTAAAAAATAATAATTTTAATAGTTAAAATCATTTAATTTTATATAATTTTTGATTTATGTCATTTGACTAATTATGTTTATAATTAATGAATTAATTAAAATAAAAATTAAATATAGATAAATTTGTAACTTTGTTAATAATAAATACAATAAAATAAAAAAAAAATATATCTATATTTTAGAACATCTAAATAAAAATTGTGTTTATTAAATTAGGACGGATGAAATATATCATTGTGATATTTTATACTCTCTTCTTCTTGTAATTGGGAGAAAATTTAGTAGAAAGTCACTGAACTTTACATAAAATGCAACAAGGTCACTTTAATCATGTTTGTCACTATATGATCACTGTAATTTGGATTTTTCTTCCAGATGATGGTCACTATGACCATTTTTTTTTTCAGAGATCCATACAAGAAAGTCCACATGATGTGCCGCATCATTAAAATATGCCATGACCGACACATGTAAGAGATGAGCTTAACCCATCCGGACCTGTTATACCCATCTAAAAGATTTAAAAACACCTAAAAATATCATTCGACCCCACCCATTTTAGCCACCTGAGATATTAAAAAAAGAAAAAAATTACACTTTTATATCAAAATAAAATGATGATTTTAAAAAATATTTTTTTAACACATTAATTTTAAAAAATACCATAAAAATAAATATCATTTGAAAAATGATATATTAACGAAAAATCATAATATTTTTAAAAAATTAATTTTTTGTAAAAAGTAAATTTTAGTAAAAAAATTATATAATTTTTTAAAATGTTTTCAGATGTCTATAAAAAGTCTCCTAATATCACAAATTTTTTAATAATTTTTAGTGTAATTTTTATAAATTAAGTTAAATTATTTTTTTATTTTTGAATTTTTCAAAAGATCTTCTAAAATTTTTAAGTCGTACATTTTTTTATTTTTTTAAAAATCTCCAAATGGCTCCAGATATTTTCAAATGTCTTCATGTATCCAAGTTATTATTTTGCTAAAATATTTATAATTTATAATTATATTTAATAATAATTAATTTCGTATCCAATGGTATACGAATGTCTTCAAAAATCTATAAGTATCTCCAAATGTGATCAGTCCTACACGAAATCAATGAAACTCTACAAAAATCAAACTCAACAAAAGTCCTGGAAACACTAGCAGCATAACTACACGAAACAAAATGCAACCCAAGTCTGTATTTATCAAAATTTTAGGGATTAAAAATATAATTTTGTAATAAGTACACAAATTTGAAACAATTAGGGTTTGATCGCTGCTCTCCTCCCCCCGCCCCATTCATCGTCACTACCTTTCCTTCAACGACGATGAAATCAATCTTACGAAGACGTCGACGTTTGCAAAGACTCACAAACACAAAAAACCGATCTGTTCATGTCGTTTCTCTCCGACGAGAAGATTGAAACAAGCCACGAAGAGTCAAAACAGAATTAAGTGAGCAAGAAGAGAGAAGAGCCACAGAGAAGAGAGGCAACAAGTGAGAGACAGAAATGAGAGAGAAAGAGTGAAATGATGAGAGGTGAGATAGCGACAAAAAAAGAACATACGAGGGAGCGATGGAGAAAAAAGAGGTGAGAGGCAGCAGCAGCGTACAGAATATCAGGTAAAGGCCGACAGGAAGAAGAGAGAAATGAGAGACTAACGTATGAGAGAGAAGATGAAAGAGAAATAAAGAGAGAGAAAAAAATTGAAAGAGAGTAAAAAAATTAGTTTTTTATTTAATTAAATCTAATATTTTTAAAATCAAAATTTAAAAAATTAATATACATCAAAATCAAACTTAAAACATTTATTATTTAAATAATTAACAAATTATGAGATTTTTTATTAAAATTTAAATTTTATTTAAGATATATAACATAATTAACTCATTAAAAAACACATAACATCATTCAAATAGTTTACACTTCTCCGTTCTCTCTCCTCTTTTCTTTCTTCGCAGACCGATTGCTTTGTGTCTCTCTCTCTATATCTCTCATTCGCAGACTTAATTACATCTCGCTGATTCTCTCAACTGCATACCTTTTTGCAGCCTTTGTACAGAAACGTGGTAAATTGAAGAAACCCATCAAATAATTTGTCTTCTTCGTCACTCATCAGCGAATGGAAAGAGCGAGAAAGACAGAAAGAGAGAGAGTGGCAAGGTTGTTCAGTACAGGGAAAAAAGTCAGGAACGGGTTGGACTGGATGGGTTCTCTAAATTGAAGAAACCCATCAGAGAATTTGTTTTCTTTGTCACTAATTAGGTGGAGTTTTTAATCACATACAAACAACCCAGAAATCATATTACAAGTTTAATAGAAACAATGAATCTGCCATCTCCGCCACCAATCAAGAATTAAACCTAAAATTGAAAAATTTAAAAGATAATATACCTAGATCACAGAATATCCAAATTTTGTCGGTTCATTACGATGCGTTTCGATGACTTAGGCGACATCTCTTCCTTCCTCTTACGAGGAACGACGAGCTTTGGACTTCCAATCCTGGCGCGATTCATGACGAAAATGACCAAATGGGTCAGAGCTTTCGAATCTAGAGAAAGGGAGAGTGGTTCGCTGGACTATTTTGAGAGATTGATAGTGTTGAGAGGAATGTTAGTGCTTAGTGGTTTGAGATCTTGAGAGAAAACAACAAGAGAGAGAACGACACGAAGAGAGCGAGAAAGATGGAAAGAGAGAGAGCGGCGAGCCTGTTCAATAGATGGAGAGTCGGGAACAGGTTGGACTGGATGGGTTTAATATATCCGGTCGGTTCAGGTCGGTCTATTTTGTCGGTTCGGATAGGCATACCGAGTTTTGATCAGACATGTAGCGACTACGTGGCACATTTTCATGGTGTGACCATTTGGAACAAAAATCCAAACCCGACTAAAATGACTTTGATGCGTTTTGTGTAAAGTTCAGTGACCATATGTGAAATTTTCTCCGAAATTGATAGGTTAATTCTTAAATTAAAATTGTAATTTATTAATTTAAAAGAGCGATTGTTTAATACAAATATATTTTATATTTCCATTGATTGAGTTTTAATACAAATATATTTCTAATTCAATGAGATTTGAAGAACTAAAAAGTAGTATTCTTAATTCAATTAACTAATTTTTCAATTTATGCGAAAAACCAAAGGTGAGTTTTTCTCTAGTTTAGGCAATATATATATATATATATATATATATTCATTTAGACAATATTTTTATTTTAAAAAAATTGAAAGCAAATTTTATATAAAAAATAAGAAATTAGGAATAAACTACAACTAATTTAACTTTTATTGTGTGTTTTATTTAGAGATTAAATATAAAATTCTTGTATAGAGATTAATTTTTTAACAATTTTTTTAATCTTTCTATTTTTATTTTTTAATTTTTTTTTAAAAATGATGATCATTGCATATTACAGGATGATACTATAAAGAAGACTCCTCATTCTAGGCATTAGATGAAAGACATAGTCTCAACTATTAAATATTTTAATGCTGGGAATACAATGGTAGAGTGCAAAAAAATTTGTTGAGCCTAAACAAAGAAATGTCTTTGTGTTGACTCCCTAATTCAGCTTCCCAATTTTGAAAACCCTAAATTTCAGCTCTCACCCTCTTGACGACTTCAATCTTCTCCTATCTCATTGTCTCGATGCCTTCAACCTTCTCCCGTCAGTCTCTCTCCCTCGCGCCACTCTATTCCATCGACACTCTTTCTCCCGATGTTTCTCTCTTCTCGATCTTTCTTTGTCTCGTCACTGCTGTCTTTTCGTCTAGTTTCCCCGCTCTCTATCACCATGAACGCTCTCTTCCTGTCTCATTGCTCTTTGTCCTTGTCACTGCATTCTCTCTCGTCCAGCTCTGTATCACTGCCGGCGTCAAAAGGAGGTAATATTTTCTTACATTTGTAGTGAGACTTCTCTAATGAATTTTTAAGTTGTGATATTATATTTGTCACATTTTTTACTAAAGGAGATGAATTGGGGTTGAAGAAGTAATAAGAAATTATTTGTATCTGAATTCATTATACATGATGGAGTTCAGATCGTTTGTATGTAAAAATTCTCAGGTATTTTATCTGTTGTTGAATAGTTTGGACAATTTGAGTATTATTTTTAGATCCTAGCATTTTCAATTATAAAATTTAGCATTATTTGGACATTTTGAAATGACTCTTTCTGTTAATCTGTAATTTTTGGTTGTTATGTGTTGTTTTGTTAAGTGAAATAGCTCTTTGTCTCTATGTTTGGTTTTTATGAACAAGGTTTTCAATATAGTTTGTGCTATGGTTTATGGTTGTAAGCTTTTGAACAGGACAAGCACGACAATTGAAATGGTCTCTGTAGCGAGTGTTATTACGTTTCTTTTTTTTATTTAAAGCTTGCTTTGGTTCAGTTTATTTTTACAGAGAAAGATCAAAAGAATGATTTCAAGGTTCAACATTATTTGATCAATCATATTACTTAGTTTCGTTCTATTATTACGAGAGTTTCATTAAGATTCTAAATTTCTACCAATTATATTTTTGTTAATTATTTAGTTAATTAGTTGATTGGTAGTCTCAATAGTGCTATTTTTCTTTCTCAAGTTAATTAGTTGACTTAAATCAATTTCTATACATACTATTCTGTTTGGATTATTTCGAATAGAAAGGGTGTTTTGGGTTAGGTTGGATTGGGTTTGGTTTATTTTTTATCTCAGACATTGGACTCGTCATACTCCTCACCGCTTGTTGCTTATTTTCATTGTAGTATGTTAATTAAATTCAACACCTGCTATTAGAAAATTGTGGCTCCGTCATTGGATGCTAGCATTTGTAATTATAAAATTTAACATTATTTGGACCTTTTGGAGTGACTCGTTCTGTGAATAAAATGGACTGTAATTTTTTTTCTTCTATGTTGTTTTGGTAAGTGAAATAACTATGTCTCTATGTTTGGTTTCTATGCATAAGGTTTTCAATATAGTTTGTTCTATTGTTTATAATGGTAAGCTTTTGAGCAAGCCAAGCATGACAATTGAAATGGTCTCTGTAAATCTTAGTGAAATTGGTATTGCATGTTGTGGCTTGTATTGGCTATTCGAAACTGGTTTTTATCATACTGTTGTTATTGATTATGCTTTTTTTGATGAACAATGTTAAGGGCTTATTTTGTTTGAAAATGTTTTCAAAAATTGGAAACATAATTGATTCCTCTATTATGTTGTCTTTTAAATTGCATTTCTCATATTTGATTACCTTGAATATTTGACGAAGGGAAAAACACTCTTTTATGCTCATTTTTTATATTTGATGAATTGAAAATTAATTTCAAGAACAATAGCTAAGTCATTAGAATAGTAATATTCATATATTTTGAAAAAATGGAATTCCAAAAAAAATGTCTGCTGAATAACAGGAGTAAAAATGGTTTATTAGCTTGCCTTAAATAGCCAAATGATGCTAATAAGTACTTTATTTTACAATGATACTTTGACATGTGGTTTATTAAGCTGCTAATTTTCAGTGATTCTTTGACATGTAGTTTGTTGATATGGAGGCAAGAAGGGATTGAGGATACAAGAATCACCATAGAAGGGGGGTGAATAGAGTGATTGTCTCTTTTTACCCTTACTTGCAAAACCACAATAGTTAAACAAATTGTTAGTAATAAGTGTGTGTGCGCACAAGCTCAAGTAAATGAAAAAAAAAAAGAGAAAGATCAAACACAATTTTATAGTGGTTCGGCCAATTTTTGGTGCCTACATCCACTCTTCATATACTAGCTACCAAGGCTCTTCCTCACAATCTCCACTTTTCGAGCTAAGTTGGAACTTAATCCTTGCAACTACTTGATTTTGATTCAATTATAAACCATATGGAAATTACGCAATCACTCATTGATCACACTTCCCTAACTCACATAAGTGTGTTTACAAACCTCTTACAAAGGATTACAAATTGGTATCAAATTAATGGAATTTGGTGTAAGTGAATGATGCAAGAATACTACAACAAAACTAATTTTTGAGCACCAAATGAAAAATTGATATAGAAAAGAGTTAGGTTCATTCTTCTGTCCTACAAACTTCTATTTATAGTGTTCGAAACACTCTTCAAGTTGATTGAACTGTTGAAATAGTGTAGAAACCCATTGGAAACCAATCAAATTGATATTTTAAAATTGACAACTTTCATTAGTCGACTACCCAAATCACTAGTCGACTACCAATGTTATTCTTCAATTCTCCTGGTAATGTTAGTTGACTACCATGATCACTAGTTGACTATTGGCTTCAATTTTCACTTCTATCCATAGCGTTAATTGACTATACATATCCATCAGTCGACTATCGAAGATATATATCCATTTAGTGATCTTTGTCTTTGAAGTGTATGAACATGAAACCACATGAATGGTGTTCTAAGTCAAATTGAGCAATTATGATCTTCATTAGTCGACCACCCAACTTCATTAATCGACTTCCTGGTGACTTTGCTATATTAGTCGACTTGTTCCATCATTAGTCGACTACCAACCATTTGAATTGGTTCTGTTGGTCCACAAATCGACTCTTTAACTGAGCCAGTCAACTTCTCAAGATCTGGAACATCTTCAAAAGACTTCTTCATGCATTGGTCGACTCTCAAATGTCATGGATCGACTCTTATACGTGCCATCATGATTTTCTTCACATTTCTTGGTCATTTTTTATATTGGATTTATTTTATTTCTTCAAAATAATCTTACTAAGTTTTGTTCATTAATCAAAATATAAAGTAAATCAAATGTGAACCACCTTTACTTCAACAAGGATGAGCCTACAACAACAAATAATTGAGCTGTTGGGGGAAAAAAGAGAAAAATGAACTCCACAAAACCGGAGTGCAAAGTAAAGTGAACGAAATCTCCAAAACATTTGGTCATTATTTATATGAACTTTTCAAGAAATAGCAATTTAATGTGGCATTTTTTTTCTTTAGACATATACCAATTCAAGATGTGATTTGCTCCTTTTGAAGAGATTTATTACAGGAAAAATGTAATCTAGTAAAAGATTTAGGTTTGGGCAGTCTTCTAGGACTTAAGGTTCAACAACATAGGAATAAGAAGATCGAAGAATTGATGAGGCGTTTTGACCCAGAAACACAAAAATTAAGTGTCTTTGATTGAGAATTAGTAATTATTGAGGATGATGTTAGAATAATTTTAGGCTTGCCAGTGGGCACAAAGGATATTAATAAGCTAAAAATTAATTTGTGCGAGTTCAGGCATAAGTATAACCTAAAGAAGGAAAAACGAAAGGAAATAATTGTCAGTATGGACGCTATTGAAAGCAATGAAGAATGGCAAGCCAATTTTTATATTGCTTGCCATATATTGTGTCCTTCGGCCCACCTCGTCTTTGTATTGTAGTCCGACTAGTTTAGATTTTTCGATAATGTTAGTGGACTACAAGACATGAATTGGTGCAAATATGTACTAGATGGACTCCTAACGAGCACAATCGACTTCCATAATCAAGTAAAAATTTTAAAAATCATAAATAACAATATATTGTGAAAATTGCATTATCACCTAAAAAAATTGAGGTAAAAACTGCATTAGTACAAAAATTCCATAAAGTAAAAATTGCATTAGTACAAAAATTCCATAATCAAGTAAAAATTTGAGATACTAATGTAATTTTAATAGTATATTATCATTTATAAATTCTAAAACTTTTACTTAATTATAGAAGTCTATTGCGCTTGCCAAGAATCCATCTAGTACATAATTACACAAATTCATGTCTTGTAGTCCATTAACATCATCAAAAAAATTTAAACTTGTCGAACTACAATACAAGAACGAGGTGGGCTAAAGGACACAATGTATGACAAACAATATAAAAATTGGTTTATCACTCTTCATTGTTCTCAATAGCTTTCATGCTGACAATTAATTCATTTCGTTTTTCCTTCTTTAAATTATACTTATGTCTCAACTCCCGCAAATTAATTTTCAGCTTATTAATGTCCTTTGTACCCCTGGCAAGCCTAAAATTCTTCTAACATTATCCTCAATAATTACTAATTCTTGACTATGGACACTTAAATTTCGTGTTTCTGGATTAAAACGCCTCATCAATTTTTCGATTTTTTTGTTCTTATGTTGTTGAACCTTAAGTCTTAGAAGACCACACAAACCTAAGTCTTTTACTAGATTACATTTTTCCTCTGATAATCTCTCAATAAATCTCTTGAGAGGGACCAAACCGCATCTTGAATTGATATATGTCTAGAGAAAATAAATAAAAAAAATGTCACATCAAATTGTTATTTCTTGAAAAGGTCAATATATATAATGATCAAATGCTTTGGAGATTCCGTTCACCTTACCTTGCACTCCGGTTTGTGGAGTTCATTTTTCTTCCCCCCCCTCCCGCATCTAAATTGTTTGTTGTTGTAGGCTCATGACTTTTTGCCTCCATATCAACAAACTACATGTCAAAGAATCAATAAAAATTAGCAGCCTAATAAACTATATGTCAAAGTATCATTGTAAAATAAAGTACTTCTTATCATCATCGGCTACTTAAGGCAAGCTAATAAACCATTTTTACTACTGTTACTTAGTAGCCTTTTCTGGAAATCCATGTTTTCAAAATATAAGACTATTATAATGACTCAGCTAATGTTCTTGAAATTATTTTTCAATTCATCAAACATAAAAATTTACCAAAAATAAATAAAAAAAATGAGCTTGAAAGGGTGTTTTTCCCGTCATCAAATATTCAACATAGTCAAATATGAGAAATGCAATTTAAAAGACAATATAATAGGGGAATCAATTCTATTTCCAATTTTCAAAAAAAAAATCAAACAAAATAAGCTCTTAACATTGTTCAACAAAAAAGGCATAATCAATAACAATAGTATGATAAAAACCAGTTTTGAATAGCCAATACCAGCCACAACATGCAATACCAATTTCAACAATGTAAGCACTAACATTTACAAAAACCATTTCAATTGTCGTGCTTGCCTTGGTCAAAAGTTTACAACCATAAACCATAGAACTAACTATACTGAAAACCTTGTTCATAGAATCCAGACATAGAGACAAAGAGCTATTTCACTTAGCAAAACAATACAAAACAACAAAAAATTTCAATCCATTTTATTCACAAAAAAATCATTCCAAAAGGTCCAAATAATGCTAAATTTTATAATTACAAATGCTAGCATTCAATGACGGAGCCACAATTTTCTAATAGCAGGTTTTGAATTTAATTAACGTACTATAGCAAAAATAAGCAACATGCAGTGAGAAGTGTGACAAGTGAAATGGCGAGATAAACAATAAACCAAACCCAATCCAACCTTACCCAAAACTCTCTTTCTATTTAAAATAATCCAAACAGAATAGTATATATAGAAATTGATTTAAGTCAACTAATTAACTTGAGAAAGAAAAATAGCACTATTGAGACTACCAATCAACTAATTAACTAAATAATTAACAAAAATATAATTGGTAGAAATTTCAAATTTCAATGAAACTCGTAATATTAGAACAAAACTAAGTAATATAATTGATCAAATAATTTTGAACCTTGAAGTCATTCTTTTGATCTTTTACTGTAAAAAGAAATGCATCAACACTCACCACAGAGACCATTTCAATTGTCATGTTTAGCCTGCTCAAAAGCTTACAACCATAAACCATAGCACAAATTATACTGAAAACCTTGTGCATAAAAACCAGACATAAACACAAAGAGCTATGTCACTTAACAAAACAACACATAACAACCAAAAATTACAGATTAAAAGAAAGAGTCATTTCAAAATGTCCAAATAATGCTAATTGCATAGTGTTAGTGATGGAGAACTTCGGCAACAAGTAAAACACAAATGAGATTTCAATGTCATTTTCTACTTAGATATGAAGCTTAATTGCGATATGACTCTTCCTTGAAGAGTCATTATCAGGTTTCTTCACCACTCACCAACACAACATTCATTTATTTGGCATAACTACTCTCTCACAAGGTTTATTTCAAACTTATCCATGGTAACTCAGACTGCAACTACTACAATAAGCCTGTAGTGACCAACAAATTGTTGTGTTGATAGTTACAATCTCTTTCTTCAATGGGAACCACTCCTACCTTGGGAATACATTCGTTTTAGTGGTTTCACAAGAATTGATAGATCTTTTTTTTTTGGTAAATCAATTTGTATATATTCCTTTAAGAAACAAAATATGTACAAGAGATAAAGTTCAGAATCGTACCCTCCCTAACCACTTTCCCGAACTTTGACTCACATCTGGACAGAGAAGGAAGATGACTAGGTAAGGAACAATTTAAACTATACAACCAATCAACCAAACTATCTACACATCAAACTATACAAAACAATCTGTACATACTGTTAAGAAACATTCACATAAGATTTCGCCTATAAAACCTTGAGCAAAATACTAGTCACAATGTTCCTACACACTTGCTCTTCTGGCAGGATTTGATGCTGAAAAATATGATAGTTCCTAGCTTTCCAAATCCAGTAAATGGCAACAACAAATAAAACCTGTCGAACCTTGCTCAGAGTAGTTTTACTTCGAGATTTCCTTGCAAACCAGCTCACCTTTCATCACCAAGTGAGTATACCACGAGAGATATTAAACTACCTAAGCATTCTTAGCCAAATGTGAGATGAAAAAGGCATGCAAACAACAAGTGATCAATTGTTTCAGAAGTTTGATTGAACAACACACATACACATCATCATCAACTCGGCCCTAATGTAGAAGTTTGTTTTTAACAGCAAGTCTTCTTTGTATGGTAAGCCACAAAATAAAACTATGTCGAGGTATATGATCAGGGCCCAAACTAATTTGAACCAAAAAACTGCAAGATCAGAAGGTTCTAAGGAAATTCTTTTGACAATATAAGTTCCAGTGGACGAGCACTTCCAACTCACTCTATCAGACCTGAGGGCATAAGGTATTACTTGAGATACCTCATACCAAGCTCGTTCAGTATCATCACCTAGAGGATCAGGGAGGTGACATCTGTTATTCCTCCAAACATCATCTATTATTGCACCCTTTAGAAGATCAGAATGTGCCATCTGTAGACTAGGAAAAGCCTTGATAAGAGACTGTAGACTAGGAAAAGCCTTGATAAGAAATTGCCTTCGAAACCATGTATCTTGCCAAAAGGAAGAAACCTTGCCATCTCCCAGACCATAATCAAAACCAGTAATAAGGTCCTGTTGTATAACAAGTAAATTCCCCTAAGCCCAAATACAATCCATAGGATTTAGTAATCCCCAAAAAACTCAGCTTTTTTTTAATTTTTACCTAGCAATCCAAAAAGCCCATAGAGATTGTTTAGTAAAAATCAGATCACATACCTTTTTCCCTGCAACTTCTTTGTTCCATGAAATTAGATCTTTTATGCCCAGACCACCTTCCTTCTTTGGCAGACAAACCTGGTTCCAAGAGACAAGGCTTTTAGAGCCTTGATCTTTCCCTAGCCATAGAAAAGCTTTACATTTTTTTTTATCAATTTTCAGCACTACTAACTTTGGAAGAATAAAAATGGAACACCAATACACCTAGATACTGCACAAAACAAAATTAATTAGCTGGAGTCTACTTGTATAAGATAAGCTCTTAGCAGACCATAAATTAATTATGGCACAGATCTTATTAATAAGAACAACACAATGCTCCTTTTTAAGTCTCGTGGAGATAAGGGGCACACCAAGGTATTTCATTGGCAACCTCCCGTCCTGGAACCTCAGAATATTAAGTAAGCATGATTTAACCTCATCATTGGTTCCAAAAAAAAAAGATAAAACGTTTCCCCTCATTAATAGTCAATCCAGAAACAGCAGAAAATGAGCCAAGATAGAGGAAATCCCTTGAATTGATTCCTTATGACTTCCGTTAAAGATCATAAGATCATTAACAAAATATAAGTGTACCAATTTTAGGGCTTTATATCCCGAATGGAATTTAAAGTTCAAGGGGAGTTTAAGATCAAATGCTATAGACAAATACTCTATGCATAAAACAAATAACAACGGGGACATAGGGTCCTCATGTCGCAACCCACATTTCCCTGCAAAGAAGCCCTCCATAGAGCCATTGATCATCAAAGAGAAAGAGAAGACTATATGCAAATCATAGTCCTTTGAATAAATGTAGAAGTAAAACCAAGACCAATCAGAACCTCCTCAATGAAATCCCAATGCAGAGAATCATAAGCTTTCCTTAAATCCATTTTGATGGTGTAGTTAGGCTTAGAATTGGATCTATGATAATTTCTGAGAAGTTCATGTGCCAACAATACATTATCCACAATATTCCTCCCAACTACAAAAGCTGATTGATTATCATGAATTAGGCGTGGAAGAATTCTGCTCAATTGGCAAGATATGATTTTAGTAATAGTCTTGTAAAGTATACAACAGTAGGATATAGGTCGAAAATCATTCAATGAAGCAGGATTAAAGACCTTAGGGATAATAGAAAGAGATGTAGAATTCACATGCTTAAAAAGCTTGCCAGTGTGAAAAAAATCTTTAATAGCCCTCAAGACATCAGGACCTACAATATCCCGGCATTCCTTAAAAAAAGTGCTGATAAATACTTTCAAATTTTTTGATATTATTAGATTTATTGAATTTGGAGAGTAAAACATACAATGAATAAAGTTAGGAAAATTAATTTTCGGGTCCCTAAGGTTTGCTTAATTAGTGATTCAGTCCTCGTGTTTTTTTTTGCGAAAGCAAGTTAGTCCTTCGCGTATGTTTTTAACTGATAGAGTTAACGAAAATGGAAGTTTATAGAACTACCATCCTTTAAATTCGAATACCATATCCATTCTTAACATTTTATCTCTCTCTATTGGTCGAAACCTTCTCTCTCTCTCTCTCTCTCTCTCTCTTATCTTTCTCCTACTTCTTTCTTCCACTTCTCTCTCCCAATTGAAACACCAAACCTTAAAGCCCAATTCTTTCTTCCACCTCATTTTGTACTAACCTAGTAGAGAAAGCAAAGTTAAGACGTCTAGCCATGTCACGGTCATGAGCTCCAAGATCCGACCCAGTTCTCTCCCTCTCAGTCGCTCTATCTCTCTCTCGACCCAATTTTAGTTTTGACTTGTTTCTCTATTTCCTTTGTGGTGGTGACGGTGATTATGACTTGTAATTGTGGATGTGTGTAAGATGGGTGGTGGTGACTGTTATTGGTGAGTTCGAGCTTGGTGGTTGTGTTGGTGGTGTTAGTGGGTTCGACCTTGGTGATGACATGAGCTTTGATGGTGGCTGGGTATGGTGGCTTCGGCTTCTATTATCGCCGACAGTTCTTCATTGCACGATTGAAGCAAAAGCAGGCAGATATGGTTCTGAGTTCTACAAATCGACTTAGACCCAGAACAGATCTGGTTTTGGGTTTAAGTCATGGTGTCGATGGAAGTGAATTAGATGAGGAACCTTGAGAAATCTAGGTGGAATTGTTTTGTGGGTTTTCTCAGTATAGTCTCAAGGGAAGAGAGTTTGATTCGGCTCTAACTGCTTGTGTTCTTTGTGTGATCAATGTAGCTTGTGTTGGAATTCGTGACACATACATGTTGCGAAAATTAAAATTTTTGTCAATGAAATCCACCAAGGATCTATGCAAATTGATAAAAATGATAAAGGAATGTGTGTTTACCTCGATACTTCGAAACAAGAACGAGAAAATATTGTTGAAATAGAGTCTTAGACGCTGCAGGATGCGAACGCCCTCTACCGATATCCACACGAAAGAACCGCCAAGGTGTTGGTGTGCTAGTACCAAATTTTTGACTCTCAAAAATACCTTGCTATTTTTCTCTCTTTCTTGGAGTAATATGGATAGCAATGAATAGGATGAATGGAGAGGGACGGCTAAGGTTTCATATAAGCCTACATATAGACCTTAATAAACCTTAATCCTAGTCTTACTAGGAAATCCAATTCCACTCTTACAAGAATTTGTTTAACCTGTTTAAACAAGGATCAATTACTCCAATATTTATTCTTTAATAAATAAAATTCCGCCATATTTTATTTCATAAATAAAATATAAATTCGGCCCAATTATTTATTTCAGAAATAAATACTAATTGCCTATTTCTTTTGTTGATCGAGTCAAAACTCCTTCTTAGTTGACTAAGTCAAAGAAACTCTTTCTTTTGTTGACTAAGTCAAACAAACTATTTTGGCTAGGTCAAATGAATTTTAATTTGTTTTAAAACCATTATAAAACAAATTATTTCACCATACATTTTAAAACAACTAACCAATTAATTGTATTTAAAATGTTCGCATACAATAATAGCAAGATATATCATGAATGGCGGTTCATTCTAGTGCGTGACTCTGTAGATTCATTTAGTATTAGCAGTAGGCTCAAATAATCATTTAGGCCTATAAGTCATAAGTGGGCTCTAGCAAGACATTATGACTACCTAACATGAACGAATTCAATAACTCGATAAAACCTAATCCGCAGTATGATATTTAGTCCTTTTGTCACACGATATCTCGATTAAGCATAAAGCATGGATCACGTCATCTTTATGAAGCTTAATCAAACATTTGTTGATACCCAAGTAGATTGACTAAAAACAAATGTATTGATAACCCTTTATCAATTTCATTCAAGCACGATCATACATTTCATCAGTCCTACTTGTCAAGTGATCAATAGATATCTCACTCAAATAAGAGTGGAACAAATTCCTCCACTGTCATGCACATTCCTCCACATAATTTACCATATGTCCAATTATAGCTTGTGATGGGTGTCAAACCAGCAAATTAATTCATACTCAAAGATAAAGATTCTGTAGATAGCAGTGAGCAGGGTCGAATCCATAGAGATTGGTAAAACTTATTTATTTGTCGAAAACAAGAAAAGAAAAATAAAGAATAAACAAGAAATGCAGAGAACGAAGATTAAATATCAAAACAGACAGAAATAGTAAATCAAAGTAAACAAAATTGAAATACAGTTAACAGAAATCAATAATAATAAA
>CAODLS010778360.1:0-21618 GCA_948243855.1 Flueggea neowawraea | reverse complement strand
ACAGGTGAGAAGAGAAAAGATCAGTGAAAGGATGAAGTATCTGCAAGATTTGGTGCCAGGTTGCAACAAAATTACTGGAAAAGCCGGCATGCTTGATGAAATCATTAATTATGTTCAATCTCTTCAACGACAAGTAGAGGTAAAAATTCTTTTACTCTTCCTCTAATTCTTAATCTGTGTTGCTAATGTGGTTTAATCGCGATGTCTTTTCTTGATTTGATCTTCATATGTTGCCGTATGTAACAGTTCTTGTCAATGAAACTGGCTGCTGTTAACCCGAGACTTGACTTCAATGTTGACAATTTATTTGCAAAAGAGGTAAATAATCATTTGAGAATGACATAATTAGAACATAAACATCACTTTAGTGACTTTATTTGGTAACTAATCATGTTTTATTGTGTGGAATTGACAGGCATTTTCTGCTTGTGCGACCAATTTTCCGACAATTGGGATGTCTTCAGATATGACTAATCCTGCTTACCTTCAATTTAATCCTGTACAACAACAGTTAGTGACCTGTGGATTGGATATGGGAGTTAACCCTCCTGACATGGCGCTAAGACGAACCATTAGCGCGCCTGTAACGCTGCCTGACACGTTTCTTGATTCATCATGTTTCACCGTAATTACTTAATTACTCGACAATTTGATCTTTTTTCTTCACTGTTTAACATGGTATGATTGTTTCACTCATGTTGGTCATTAATTCCGGTCTTGCAGCAAATCCAAGCATCATCAACTTGGGATGCTGATTTACAAAATCTTTACAATGTAGCGTTTGATCAAGCAAGACCAACATCTTATCCATCACAGCCATTTACAGGTAAGGTGGAACTAACATGTCTTGTCAACATTCACTATAATGTTTGCTTTGATTTTTTCACAAGGCCAAAATTAAAGCAAAGTGGGTTTAACTACCATTGATGGAGACTTAAAGAGAACCCCATAACTGTTAATGATTTTTCTTTGAAAAACAATGCGATTGATGAAGTGGAGAAAGTTGGTTACAAAAGAACTTCCTATCTTTTCTCCAAAATTATCAAGAAAACCATTGATTATTTTTTATGACTATAATTCCCTAACTTTAGAAAGAGAGAGTAATCAAGGGTGGAAAGCACTCTGACCATATAAACACATATTAACCATATATTATAGTTGATAGCTCATGGATGGGTCCCTGTTGAAGGATTTGACATAGTCTTTTATGATTTTTGTAATCAAATAGAAGCACTGTTACATTTCAAGTATACCAAATTGAGCAAGCCTCCGTGTTATAAATTATTTATAAATATGTGGCAATCCTTCCTACGAGGTGTCTTTTCGGGTGAATTTGGCTATAATTTTGCTTCTTTTGGTACGAGCCGTTGATGCATTTGTTCTTGGAGTTTGTACGTTTCCCATCAAATATTCTTGTTGATTATGATTGTTAATCATATTAACTTAGAATCTAAAAGTTGCATCAAATGATAATCATTAACTAATGTGGATGGATTTTCTTGTCTTAAGTTCCTTTATTACTTCCTATGCTTTCCTTTTGAAGTGACAACCTTTTCTACCAAAATTGTGTATTCTAAGATGTTACGTTCTTACTTTCTGTAGGTTCTATTGAAGCTTGCGATATGAAGATGGAGATGTGAATCTAAATATCGCTACCATTTATACAATTTATTTGAAGAGTCTTATTCTAGATTTCTATGTTCCTGATTCTTTTCTTTTTTTGGTTTTCAAGTACATATATGTATATATTTGTATGTATACTCGCGCGACATAGTATGAATAAAATCAATACTTATTAACATCAAATCCTTCTTTTTCCTGCAACGTCTCTCACAATTATAATGATCTTTTGTTGTACAAAAAGGTTGATGCTGATGGAGAGGGATGAGGGGACCAAAGATTTAGGGTTGAAGGCAAGTTTTAGGCATTGGTGGGACAAAACTAAGGTTAAAAATGAATGAATGAAAAGAAAGCTAAGGACAAGCATTAACAAGTATCTCTCTTTACAACATATCAAATTTTTTTTGTGGACTAAGATACCTTCCATGGAAACTCCAAGGACTGAAAAAATTGCAGAAGTAAAAGCAAGACACAACTTGTGACGAGTATTTTCTGAGAAATGGCCACAATAACTAGATTGTAATTTGACATTGTTGTCCAGTGGCACAAGTTGGCTCCTCTGTTGGATGAACCTGAAGTGACAAGTTTATGTAAGCCAGAAGACGTGAGCCTGCCTAGTGGACCTTCTCAGCTCCCTTTTAGTACAGAATAAACATGTAGTTTGATTAAGACATTAATAATTAAGTGATAAACCTCAGGAATAAGGACCATGAATTCGTTACAATGGTTTTCATGTCTCAGCATCAATCCAAACTCTATTAATGTTTGATTATTGTGGTTCTCTCTTTTGTACATATATTAGACAAGGAATTTGAAGACATCTTATTCATGTAATGTAAGACTTAAAATGCATTAATGCGTGTGCAAAGCGCGTATAATATTCATACCAACAGATAAAAGTGATAATTCGTGTTTGTATATGCATTTAGTTTAATCATCATCAACGTTAAGAAGTCGATGAACATTTGTTGTGCAAAATAGCAAATTGTTGCACTTGTCTTCATTCTTCAGAATTAAGGACCATTTTAAGATGTTTCTTCTCTCTAGAGAGGTTCTGAAAGGTGGTTTGAAAATGACGTTCGTTCAAATAAAACTTGCGAATAATGTGCCTGCAGAGATGTCTGATAAAATTGGCATTTAAATATCAAGACTTTTATTTTGATTCAGGATATGGTAAAGCTGACGTATTAAGATTGCCTAAGCTGTAACAGCTTTACTAAGTCCAGGTATAACTAATACCAATACAGAATTCTAGCCATGAATGCTATGCAGATATATACAAGTACATTAACTAACCTCGGAAGGAAAAATAAATAAATAAATATTACACACAAAATGGTAAGTATACTATCTTTACAATTTATTTGATTTTGGGTTAGTAAGTAAAAATAAAAGTATATAAACTTAGCCTTTGCACTATTATAAAGATATTCAATTTTTTTAAAATTTTGTCACATGTCATGACCTTTTCAGTTAAACTTTTTAACTTAGCCTCTTTTGATAAATAAACTTTTTCGTAATTATTAATGTAAAATAGGTTGATGTGGCACTTTACTGTTGTAACATGCTTCGTGTCAAAGAGAACCACATTGCAAAGATGCACATGTGGCAACCTATAGACCAATGATAAATTGATTAATTGTCAGAAACCGAACCAACAAAATAATTATATTGGTTCGAATAATATACTCTGTTTAGTTAATTCAATTTTTTAAATTTGATTCAGTTCTTGATTGATCTAACCAAATGCTCAACCCTACATTTAGATCGATAAGTTTGTAACATGCTAAGAGAATGACGTTCTTCAAATCATCCTGTTTTTTCCTCTTGTTGAGAGGTTACAATCTTGACATCATACACAATTTAAGTGACCTAAGTGCAAATGCAACATATTTTTATAGATTCATTGGAAATGAAGAGTTGATATCCTAAAAGTACACTTGAACAAATACACATATTCACGCTCTAAACATTAATACTATGTCTTAATAAAAAAAAATTATTATGTCTTCAATATTGGTTTGGGACCACAGGGGATTGCAGTATACAAGAGCCTCTCTCTTTCAGTCTGTGTGTGAAGGCTTGCCTTCATTTTCAAAGCATAGAGAAGAGAGGAAATGGGTGGACCTGGCCTCATCCATAGGCAAGATCTCTTTGATTCTCTTTGTTTTCTTTGGATGGTGAAATATGATATTGCCTTTTCTTTTTCTTGGGCCCATTTTTAGCTTTCATCCTCACTTTCTTTCTCACTGTATGCTAAGTATAACAAAAGGGACAAACCCATAAATTTGACCCTGAACTTACAACTATAACCCTATTAAGCCTCATGAAACTTTATTTTCACCTGTTGACTCCCTGAACTTTCAAATCCTATCAATTAAAGTCAAATTTAAACGGAGTTGTTGGGAGGAAATGACCTCGAGGAAAACTCGAGTATATTAACTCGGGTTGGTTTAAAAAGTAAATGAAAGGTGATCTCGTAATGTAAATGAAAAGGAATTAGGTGATGCTTATCAACCTAGGACTTTAAGCACGAGGTAAGAGTATCCAAAAAATAAAGAAGAAGTGAAATATTCGCAGAACACTTGTATTGTTAGTGTGCATTTTAGGCATGTTTACATTAGCATTTTAATATTGTTTTGCATGCATTGTCATCCATATTTTTGTGTTTTTATGTTGGTTTATGATTAATCTTGTTCAGGGGTTGATTTTGTGCAAAAAGGGTGGATTTGGAGTTGTTTTATGTAAAGGATGGATTCAGTGTGCTTACTGCAAGGCCTTGACGAGATGAGGATGTCTCTGAAACGAGCATCCGACAAGGGAAAAGCTTATTTTGGCAGCAAGACTGACAGGAACTATTGCCTATTTTGTTGGGAACCAAAGTCTTCTTGAATGAGGTTGTCTAGAAGGTTATTTTTGGAACATGTAAACAATTCTAATTAGGTCATAAGCTAAGTATTTCATATAAATATCTAGTCATTAGTTTTACTTTCTCTCTCTTCCTCCATTTTCCAAACACAGCAGTTGTATTCCTTTGTGTTTTTATTTACATTATGAGTTGCTAAACTTTTCACTAGTCAAGGTACAATCGAAGTCGATCTTTAATAAATCGTGATGTTCTGTTTTATCAATTCTTTACAGTTTATGCATTTATTCTATTTTTTTGATTGAATGTTTGATTATTATTTTATCGATTGATTTGATAAAGAACGATTGAATTAGTTGATAGAACAATATATTGTCAGTTAGATTCGTAGATCTGTGATTGTGTGTCTAGCATAGGTGGTACGTTATTGTCGTGAAACGGGCTTTGACTGTCATTAAAGGAATAAAATAACCTGGTCTGAATAAACTGCGACGTTCGAGTTTGTTGGCTTGGGTAGGGTCTGTATAGTTCTTAATGTTCAATAAGTTGAACTTTACAAGGCGTTCGAGGGGTTGTTTATTGGTTAGAGAAGAAGTTTGTAGGGCGTCCCAGAACTATCGAAACAGTAAGTAATTGGTTACTGAGTGTGTCACTTGTAACTATAACTTACCTGTATAAATAATATCGATTTATCTTTTGTTACATATGATCGGTTTACAAAGTGAGACGGATATGTACCTTAGCTAGACTTTCGTGATATTAATTTCATCTTTTATACTTATGCATTCCTGATTCATTTACTTTCTCTGTTTATTTACGTTACATCAAAATTCCATCTTTATTTTAATTATTCTTTCTGCAATAGGACAAGTTTTTACTGATCTCTGTGGATTCGAATCCTACTCGCCACTGTCTTCAAATCTTAATTATTTTGATCTCTAGAGTAGGAATTAATTTGCTAGTTTCGACACCCATCATGTATTAAATTTCTAAGATAATAATACATATAAGTAGCTATCCAAAAACAACATTTGGAGAATGACGTTACTCACCATGCAACTTTGTCAATAATTGGATAAACCAAATGCAAAAAGAAAAGCGATTAAATGACAAAAAACGAAGTAAAAAGTCCTAAAGGCTTACTTGTTTAGCAGTGGAATGTCCAAACTCCACCATGTATCCTAGTAAACAAATGAACTAATGGAAATTGAAATCAACATAATTAGACCTAAGAATTGGAAACTAAATAAATTGCAAGAAATAAAATTGCAATAATGACGGGTCTTTGATGTGTCTTGTATAGTCCTTTCTTCACATATTTATACTGAGGGATTTTGGCAATTGTCTCCTAAGTTCTCGCTCCACATTCTGAGTTCATGCGAAACACCCTCTGTGTCACAACCCATCTCGGGACCATGACCAGTGTACGAGCCGAACCGTCTAAGAGAGTCCGACCCATCTTGTACAAGCCTTAAAGATACAAACATAAAACTACCCAAATCGTTTATTAAAGATTTTAATAAACATATTAAACAAAAAATTCATTTAATAATTAAGATGAAATATATAAGTATAAAAAATATTTGTAATAATATTTTAAAATAAATACTATTATTAAAATATTTAAATACAACCATAACCCACATATACTCTGTGTGGAGCATCTAATCAAAATATATAACCAGGGCTCGATAAAAAGGGAGACCTCAAATTGATGGAACCCTTCACTGCATATCTGGATGCCAAGAAGTCACCTGTAAGACAGTAGTGGAAATAAGCAAAGAAAATAAATGGGGTCAAACCCAGTGAGGAAAAACACTTCAAAATGCCTCATACGTGCCTCACGAAGACTGTTTTGAAAATAGTTCGAAAATATCGCAAGCAAGTATAGATAAGTATACGTTCATACACATACTATATAGATAATAGCTTTTCAAAATCGTTCTCAATCAAATCAAACAACATGCACGAATCGTATCAAATCAGTTTCAGATATAAAACATAGTTTCAGAGTCAAATCATTATCATGGATATGAGACCAATAATCAATGTTGTGCATGTAGCACCAATATCAATATGATGTGGACTTCACCACTAATCATTAACACATCATGTGTTGGATCAGAACACATGGCTTCTGGCACCCCTAGTAGTTGGGATTTCTCAACACATTGGTATATCAAAGGCTACTACTACCCGTAGCACGGGTGTCCTATATCATAAAACTAAAACTAAGTTATACTATTATATAATATAAATCAAAGGCATGCAAATCAGTATCAAAATTAGAGAATAAATATATTCTCAAAATCAAAATCATATCTTTTTCATTAGACGTGCAGAGCAACATCAAATTCCAGATAGTATAAATATTTTCAAAATATTTGTACAAATCAGTTGCAAAACCAAATTCAAAGCAAAAAGAATTTTCTTTCGAAACAAATCCGAGAATATCAAAATCAAAGATATATATATATATATATATATATAATATCAAATTCAAAACAGAATACTGATTATTAATTTACATAATCAGTTTATCAATTAAGTCAATCCTTAGATTAGTCCATTTTCAAAGATATGTGTCGAACACAACAAAAAAATATATACAATTTCGAGACACAACCTATGTGTCTAAAGCTGTCATCCACTTACCTGGAAGCTGTGGAAATAATCCCAATCATGGTCCATCGGTGAATTACTAATCTCCTCAAAAACCAAGCAAAACTAAAATAGACACATCGAAATCAAAATCAGTATGGTACTGTAATTGTACCGAAATACGTGCACATATATATGTAGACTCAACTGCTTGAACAAAGCTAACAAATCCTTTTCAGACCAAAGCCTAACAAAGTAAATCAAATATTGCACTTTGGTCCCCGATACTTTGAAAAATTACTAACTAGTTCCCAAAGTATTCCAAATTTAATACTAAGTCCATAGTATTACAATGGTCACCAAATAATCCTCAAAATCCCAAAGATATATAATTAGACTCTCTAATTATACAAAATTGCATCTTAGTCCCTAAATGCACAATATCACCTTTGGTCCTTCAAAGGTAAATTATCCAAATGGTTCAACTTTCTATTCAACAGATATAAATCGATTCCAATCACTCACATTGGTTGATATCGACCTCCTAAACATGAATTCATCATTCTTTTCAAGAATCAAACTCAAAATCTCTAAGAAATTTCAAATAGAAATTCGAATTTCTATGAACCTTAGAAACAAATCATCAAATCGCAACACCCAATACAAATCTATGTATTCTCAACTCCAATCTACCAATATATAACAAAAAAAACTCCAGATTTAGTAAGGAAATCTTCAAAATCAGAAACCCTATCTCAAGAATATACCCATTTCTTTCAAACACAAAATCCTCCAAAATCAAAGTTAGATCCTTGCATTTTGGGCCTTTAACAACCATAATCAATCAACATTCAACTTCTATTCCAACAGGAATCAAAAGATCCAACCTCAACATCAATTTCGGCCAAAACCCTAAATGCATCATTCATGAACAAAAATGATGAAAAGAAGAGATTAATGATGAGTTCTTACCTCAATATTCGAAGTGGAAACAATGCGGAACCGAGAGTGTCACGACCCATTGCGAGCCCATGATCGGTGTACGAGGTGAACCGTCTGTGGGAGCGCGGCCCATCTCGCACAAGCCTCAGAGATCAGAACAAATTACCCAACTATTCACATTATAAAATATTTGTTAAAACATTTAATAATCGAAAACATAATAAATCATATATATATATATATCAAAAGTAACAGTGAGAAAAACAATGGAACATAAAACAAAAGCCAAAATGGCAACCCCGGTAACCTAACTACATCCCAATGTGGAGCTCTACAAAATAAAAGAAGAGCCCGGACAATAGGGCATCACTAACCAAAATATGCCTAACTGGAGTCTGGATGCTGACAGTTGCTGAAAGTCAAAATCTGTGAACCTGCTCAATAGGAATCACGTTAACAGAGAAACAAAAGGGGTCATGATCCAATAAGAAATAACACTCCAGATCGCCTTATACGTGCCTCACAAAGACTGTTTTAAAAACGGTTCAAAACTAGACATGCAGATATAGTTTAACATACATACATATACACACTATACATATGTAATAGCTTTTTAGAAATCCTTTCGAACAGGTTCGCATACAAAGCAATCATAAACATATAGACATATAAAATGATTTTCATTTTCAGAGTCAAAATACATATACAAATATATGGGATCAAAGCAGAAGGCATGCACGTGGCACTAATAACAGAGTATGTGGGCTCCGCCACAATCTATATCAAATTATGTGCCGGATCAGGACACATGGCTATCGACAACCATGATAGCTAGGTTTTATCAAAGCGTTGGTATACCAAAGGTCACATTTTACCCCGTAACAGTAGGTGTTCCATATCAGAAAATAGAAATCATACTAATATATATTATCAAAGTAGAGTATGCGTAGAAGCATCAAAATCAAAGAGAAGATATATAATACATACACATACTCAATTTATCATTAGTCAATCCTTAGATTAGTTCAGTTTCAAAGTATGTGTTATACACAATAGAAAACATATAAAGTTTGAGACACAACCTATGTGTCTAAATCTGTTATTCACTCACATGGTAGTCCAAGTGCAAGACACCCGTCAGGCCCCACTCATCAGTGGCTGGTCTCTTGGGCACGAATATGAAGCTGGACAGAACAAATATATATCCACGGATATATCAGAGTCAAATCAAAATGTGGTATTATGGTAATACCATATGCATGATGTGCAAATGCAGATGCAGAGTCTCGAAAGATCTCAAATGATCCATATCGAATGATAATCTATCATTTTAGATTCAAACTATAGAATCTACGTAAAATTACAGTTTGGTCATCGACCAATGCAAAATTACCTTTTAGTCCCCAAAACTTAACAAATTACAAAATAGTCCTCAGACTATATTAGGATAGCTAACTAACTTTTTAAAATAGTCAGAATTCCCAAAAGAGTCCACGAACTCTCAGAAATCGACAAAATGCAAAATTAAAAAACGAATCCCTAAGGACTCTATCTTACTCGAGTAACACCTTGGTTTACTCGAGTAAGAGACCCCTTATCTTATTCTAGTAAGCCAGACATGGTTACTTGAGTAAGACAGACCACCTCTCACTAGAGTAAACCACACCGGTCACTCAAGTGAGACGAAGCTCCTCTTACTTGAGTAAGCAAAGCCCTTACTCGAGTAAGACACAACCCAGACGAACCCAAAAATTATGCAACACGATTTAACTGACCAAAATAGATACCAAACACCCACATTGATTCTAAACAAAGCCCTTAACACGAATCTAGGGTCAAAACCACGAAAACAAATCGGAATCGCCCTAGATCGACCAAAAATGAAGCTAACCCTAACTCATCCAATGCCTCATCAAATATGATGATTCAAAGCTTTAATCATGTTCCCTTAACCTCAAACAACCAAGAGCTAACAATCTTAAGCATCTATTAACTCATAATCATCCCGAAAATGTAAACCCATTTACAAACACGACCCAAAGCATGAATCTGAATTTAAAAACATGACATGGATGAAATGAAGAGATAAGATACGTAATCTTACCTCTAAGAATGAAATGGGAACAATGTAGGGCAACATGAGCACGTTTCACATCGATTTGGGTGAGAGAGAGATGAAAATGAAGTGAGAGAAATGAAATAGTCGGGTGAGAGTATTTATAGACCCCTGCCAAACACAGTATCCTCACTCGAGTGACATGCCTTCATCACTCGAGTGACATGCTGCTTACTCGAGTAACACATCGTGTTAATTGAGTAACACTTTTCCCATATGTTATTCGTGTTCATCCGAGAACACGGCTTACTCGAGTAGCACACATGGCTTACTCGAATAATCCACACCTCACCTTACTCGAGTAACGTACAAATGCTTACTCGAGTAATCCATAGTCCAACTTACTTGAGTAACGCATCACTGCTTACTCGAGTAACACCTCTCACAAACATAATCCTCAACTCAGCATTTGCATTGATCAAGATTGAAATGGAACCAAACGGAAGACTACAGATAGCCTTACAGGAATCCGACTGGGGTATTACAAAGAGAAACAAAGAGAGACAAATTTGAGAGAGTTTGGAAGTGATTTGGTGTGAAAATAACGAACCAAGGTCGGGGAAGGGGTATTTATAGACCCACATATCAAAACGCTGCGTTTCACCAAAAATCGCCCAGAAAATGGCATGTAACGCTCATTACAAAAGTTATTACATGTGCAGAAGGCATAGTACACGTGTAATATGCACCTTACAAGCGTAGACGAAGCAAACAACTCTCGGTTGGTGCCCAAGACATGTTTTACGTGCGCAACATAGTGTCTTACTCACGCAATAAAGGATCTACGTGTGCAACATAGTGTCTTACGCAAGCAAGAAAGGAACAATGTAGGGCGTCAGATTTCCCTTTCAGCTCCAGATCGATTCTGTTTGATGATCTATATGCATAGTAACCCTTCAATGGATGTAGAAGGCCCCCTGAACGCATTTCATGCAAAACTTCTCACTTCTAACATGTCTCTAACTTAGAAACACGAACCCCAACACTTTTGGAACAATTCTAACTCTCCAAACTTGCAAATCATCATCGTTGGACAATTTAAATCATCATAACATCATCTCGAACATCGAGGTTCAAATTGATGTCGAAGAAAGGTCAATTGAAATTGAACGAGGTTCAACAAAGGCCTAATCGGAATTGAAAAGAAATCTACAGAGAGATTCATCGGAAGGGACAGGGTATTACACTCTGCGTCCACGTTCTCCTGTTACTTCCTCGTGGGTGCATCCAAATTCCTATGATGGTTGTGTTCCTCGGGTAACGCGTATTTGACATTATGGTCATCCTTGAGCTTTCTTTCCTTCGGACTGGATTGGTCACTACTAATTCCTCAAGAATATTGTCTTGGACTCAAATTTGTTTGCTCGAGCCCTAACTCTCAGCCAGTCCAAGGTTTTACTACTTGGAGCCGTATAAGTTCTAACTCGTCAAATATTCTTGGGAACGTTTCACCTTCTTCTCGCACGTGTACTTCCAATGAATGTGCGAGGATTCGCATTTGTCCCTTCACCATCCACTTGTATGGATCTTCCCTTTTATTTTTTCACAATGACGTCGTTATCCGATCATGACTCGTGCCCAACTCATTAAATTCGCCTAACATGAGTTTAGCACGTGATATGAAATCACTGTTAAAGGAGAGTGAGAGAAGAGAATAAACCAACTTTTGGTAGTTTTTGAGTTTGTGAGATGATGGTTGTGTTGGTGGTGGTGAGTGATAAGTGTTGTTTTTGTGAGATATTGATGATTTGGTTATCTTTAATTTAAGTTGTGAAATAGTTTGATTGTTGTTGAGTCAAGTTAGAATATATGTCACGTCATATTGTATCTAATTCATCAAATGCCATTTGATGACATGGCTCCCATTTGTGACTTTCCGTTTATTTGTGTTTAATTGACTGGGTTTTGAAAGTTCAGGGGCTCAATAGGTGAAAACAAAGTTTCAGGGGCCTAAAGGATTATAATTGAAACTTCAGGGGGAAAATTAATGGGTTTGGCCAAAGTATAATTATACACGACATTAGCAAAATTCTAAAATTTATTGTTTGAATTTGACAAATTTCATGTCTAAATGAATTTTCCAACTAGATTCAAATAGGTTTCTACTTTACTATTATTAAAATTTACGAGTTCTTTTATTTTTTCTTAAAGAGTTATTTTGAGTTGATTTGCATCATAATTTGTTTATACAAAAAAAAAAGTGGATAATATTTTTTTACAACTGAAAGTTACAAGAGTTTTTACAATATTTTTTTATCGAGATGTGATGTTTTCATATAAAGATTGTGAAAATTTACAATTTATATTAAAAATTATTAATTAATTTTAAATAATAAAATTATACACTCAAAAATGGAAATATTTTACCTCGATAAGGAAATATTATAAAAATTTCTGCAACCTTGAATTGTAAAAAAAAAAAAAATTACACTCTAAGTAGCACAAGAGGAATTCGACATTTTCTCAAGGTATATAAAGCTAAAATCCATGAAGATTCTCTTGGCTATTCGTGTACATTTTTAGCACATCATGCAAGATTTTGTTTGGGCTAAATATAGTACCAAGTTTCTATCTTTACTTTGTCACACGAATCCTGGAAGTTGCCTGATTTTCTGTGAATACAAGAAATATTCATGTATTAACGGGTTTTCCCCAATGATACGGATATATATAACGCGTGTTGTTTTATGACATTTTATTTGTTCCCTCAATAATCAAACTCTCGATATTTTAAGTGCTAGAAACAATTATAGTGCTAATAAAATGTATCACACACTTTAAGTGTCTAAAAGGTAATGTTGCTGGGGCAATTAAACACAAATTTTGCTTAGTTAAAATCAACTTTACTAGGAAGTGGATTTATCATTCTGTAGACAAAAAAAAAACTTTGAATAGTATTTAAGAGCTATTTGAAAAGCACAAGTTTAAGTGTATGAATGTTTCCCGCTTTTTTTATCTCGAGGTTCAACGATCCGCATGAGTCGCATTTGAGAGCGGACATGTGTATCAAAGGGTTCGTGTTGTCTGATAACTTAGGACTTTAAATCAAAGATGAGTGCTAAAACAAGTATGAACATAAAATATCAGAGTGATCTCTCTTTTCCACAAAGAATGTTTTTAATCTTATAGCACATATATTAAGAAAATGATTAGAGTGCATTTACTAAGGTACTAATTTATTAAATTATTCCTATTAATGACTCCTAAAAAATATAAATTATTTCTCGTAAGTTATTAACTATAAGGATATATTCGGAAAATTTTGCTAAAAAACTTCTTGATTTTATAAAATGTCACTTACTTTGACAAAAAATTCTAAAAAAATACTCTTTGTGGAAAGGAGGGAGTATAATAAAGGGTCCAAAGTATAGGAAGATGACTCAAAGTACAATATTGAAGTACAAAGGAGATAAGTGGTATGAAACGAGAAAGAACTCAGACGCCTATGTTCGAAGCGTGGGAGAGTAATTCGTCACACAACTTCGTAAACAGTTGAACTTAGTTAAGGAGTTGATTATATTGTTGTTAATTTGCTGCTAGTTCTATTTACATGAAAGTAAAGGGTTATACTAAGGCTAGACTAAAAGAAAGATAAAGATAAATTAAAGATAATTGAGTTGCGTTAATGTGCATGGTCCCGCTCATTAGTTGAGTTTTCTTTTTATAGCCTCCGCATGTAACTGTTGCCTCATGTTCTTCATATTCCATGCAATCGTCCGCATCATGTCCCACTTTCACATAATAACTTCATTTGACCAATAAGAGTGGTTTTCACAATATAACCATCCACATTATGGCTTGTTAAGATGCAACTTATCCATGATGTGGCATGCATTGACCACACCAAGTGGTCATATAATATACAACATTTGGACACCATTGCTTCATGCTTAAAGACTTGGTATATGCATATTACTCGACTATTTCCACCCGAGGCCATCAACAACTTGTCCTTCTTAAAGCTTTATATTCTTTAATCACATGACTAACTCGGCCTCGACGAAGACTTCTCAAGATTTTAGCAATATTTTGGTGGTAACAATGGATAATTAGGTCCAGCCATTACAGTTACATAGGACAATGGCACATATAATAAGCTATTTGAATTGACCACAAACTTGCCATTTTCATGGCCCCAAAATTAATTAATGATTCTAAGATCTAATTATGGAGATGACAAGTTGTGTAGTGTGACAATTGACAAGTTACAGTCCATATCTTGAAGTTGCAATATGTTCAAATCCAAGCAAGCTAAATAGAATTTCAATTATCAACATTTTCTGCAACTTGTGCGCTTCAACTTATGTTTAGCACTCCATTCAACATTTAACAACTGCAAAGAAACGTTTACTTTTCTTTTTCTTGGTGATCTTTGAGAATGATCAAATGATTAACGTTCTTTTCTTTTTGGACGAAGATTTAGTCTTATTTATTTTAACCTCTAATTTTGGTGAGTTTTGAACCCGAGATACGGAGGTTCTATTAGTGAGATTTGGTGTTTGAGTCTGACAATTGATAGTAGCGTTTATTAAGATATTGAATTATGTCAAAAGAGAACCTTAATTTATGCATGGTTTGAGGTATTTTTTTGAGAAAATTACATCCTATATACTTTTTTATTTCTATTTTCATTTCTACAACATCCTTTTAAAAACTAATTATTTTAACACAATTTTAATTATCTTTTCTATAATACAACAATATTATATCTACCTTTTTTATAATTTTTTTTCTCCTCACTCATCCCCTCTCTTCCTCTCTCTGCATCTACGAGAACCTCTTTTGCAATCAACAAGAGCCTCTCTTCCATCAGGTCTATTCCTTCTTCATGATTTGTTCTTGCTCTTCCCCTTTTTGTTTTTCTTTTCATTTATTTTTTATTTTGTTATTTCTTTTTGGGTTGTCTTCTTGCATTTGCTTTTGAATTTTTCTAGTGATGGTTTTGGGCGATTAGAACTAGCTTCAATGACGGCGGCATGATGGCAGTGTGTTTGGTTCAACAGTGGCGTGTTGGGGTTCACTGCATGGTCCGAGATTGCTGGAGAAAACACATACTAGACACAATTTTTGTCGAAGAGGATCATGACTCCCAGTCAGTGACGTCGTGTTATGTGTTTGAGCGGGCAGTGGCCGTTCGAGGTTCGCTGTTTTAGAATGACGGGAGGTTCTGGGTTTCGCTGTTTCAGAGTGATCGATTGTTCATGGTTGATCCTATATGCCCTGACATTGGCAGTGGTTTCAGCCGACTGGGCATTTTGCAGCATGAGACAACAGTTCGTTCAATGAATGGATCAAACGAAGGACCGCACACCAATTCAAACGATACAGGGGATTGAGAGAGTGAACGGAAAGAGAGAGACAGAGCGAGAGAGCGAAATCTGCAGCGTCAGAATGAGGGTAGCAGCTAGGGTTTGTAAACCCTAGTTGGCTCTCATGGAAGAAGAAGGAATAGTTTGAAATTTTTAAACAACATTTACCAATTCCTAAATCAGTCATGTACTCTCAATATACTCATTTTGATCTAATATTTATGATTTATTCTCATTTTTTGACTTTGTACTCCCGACGTACTCGTGTTGCACTTGAATAAAAAAGAAAACATAAAGGTTTTGGTTTTGTACTATATTTTGTTAGTATTTTGTTGTGTATTTTGTTCTTATTTTATTGTTTGTACTCCTGTTGTACTCCACATGTACTCAGTTATACTAATCAAAAGAGTTTTAGTTTTGTTGTTATACTAATTGTACTCTTATTGTTCTCCACATGTACTCGGTTATACTAGTAAAAAGAGTTTTCATTAACACTATTTATACTCGGGTTGTACTCCACATGTACTCAGTCTTTGATGGTCAACAGAGTCTTCATAACACTACTTTGTATTCTGGTTGTACTCCATATGTATGCCAGTCGTACTCTGTACTCGGATTGTACTCCGATTGTACTCTGTTTCATTGACTTAAATGGTGTGGTTAAAGCGTAGACAACAGTTTGATCACGTGTTGAGTTGTATTTTTGAATATTTTATTCTGTGTTTCCATTTTTGGTATATTTTTCAAATTGTGTTTATTATAGAATTAGTTTTTATTTTCTTACCTATTTTTCCACATCAACCTATTTTTTTCTACGCAATTTATGAAACTTGCTTTGCACTATTGAAGATGGCAATTCAATTCGACCTAATTGAACCTCTCGAATTCCAATTAAATGGGCATTATGTGATTCCACTAAGTTTGGGTTGGCGAACCTAAAATTCAAAGCATTCCTTCCTCGAATCCAAACACATCCAGAGTGTTAATTATACTACTCAATGATATATATTCTGCTCACCAAAAAGTAAAATACCTCGGTGATATATATTCTAACAATATATTAAAAAATTAATATTTGATTGATTTTTTCTTTGTTTGAACACTGTACAATAAGTGCCTTTTCTAATACAAGATCCGGATCTTTTCTTTTTTGACATAAATTAGAAATCATATGAATATGATCTATGAAACATTAGCAAACCATAGAGAAAAAAGTGTATCTATGTGACAAAAGCAAATGTTAACTGTGGAGACACACTAATCTGACTTTATAAACTGCCAGTTTGAAATCGTATCGGACTGTTTTCACAAGAAACAATCATAGAATTTTGAACGAAATTGTGATCAGGGCATTCAAACACATACAGAATAAAACATTAGCTGACAAATGATAGGTAAGATTGCAGACGCGACACAGATGGGTTAAGAGTGGTAGATCTTAGATTTAGTAGATATCCAAAATGAAAAAAAAATAGCGCAAATATCACATTTTTTGAGAATTAACATATTTTGAATATGCAATATAAATCGATATGCTGAAAACACACACATGCTGATATATTACTGTTCTGCTTGCTTATACACAATCAATCATACTTTATCATACGTTACAGACATGAATCACAACAAATCAAGAAATCAATCTGCTCAGAGACACAACTACACTGCACCAATTCAACAAACAATTACAGGAGATTTTTTTTTTATCCTCTATATCATTGATGTATCCCCACCTTCTGCAAATTCAAATAAACATAAATTTCATTCAAAATTCCCTCAAAATTTTGAGATTTGAAGAAAGAAAAAAACAAGAAAAAAGAGGTGTTCTGAAAAAAAACTACCTTTTCCAGGAACGATTATAACAGGCGCTGCTTTGCAGTGGTGGAAGCAATATTCACTTACACTTCCCTGCAGTACGCTGTAGGAAAACCACACATCCGAATATGAGAGAGAGAGAGAGAGCGACAAAGAGGCGAGTAAAACAAGAAGAGAAGAAATGGAATACCTTTGAAATATGCCTCTGCCTCTGGTACCCATCACCACTGCTGCGGGCTTTATCCTTTCTGCTTCCTTTCATATTACCTTACCTGCATCCCCTTCCACAATCTGCGCGACAGTTTTCACCTAATCCCAAACGAACAAAAATATATTGTTAAAAACTTGAAAATCTCGGTGGGACTCAATCGAAAGCACATTGCATGTGCAAGAATTGCAACATTAACGATTGAAAGTACAAAAGAAACACTAAATTTCTTTTTGCTTCAGACGGATGGCAGAATTACCAGTTTATCAAGTCATCTAATCAACAGAATCGCATATTGATGAGTCTACACTAAAGAAACTTATAAATGTGAGGCAAACAGTGAAGATATGATCATGGAATCTCAGTGATGAAGCAGGGTTATGCATAGGACTGAACACTGCTATGTTTACATTTAGTCCATGCATGCTAAGTTCCATATATCTTACAACTCTGAAGACATCAGCTTAGTTTCACATCAGCTATAAAGGAGCACTGAAGCAGTGAATGGTTGTTTAGCAAGGTGGTTACCAATAAATAAGGCAGCCAATGAGCCTAAGTTCAGTAATAGCTTGTTCTTGTTCTTGTTCAGCGCTACCGATAGATAAATCGGGTTTGAACTTGATTTCAAATCTGGATTTGTAAACGAACCAAATCTTGACTTGTTATCCTTGTAAACAAGCTCGATAATGAGCTCAACTATAAAACTCAAGATTTAGAGTTATATTTATATTTATATCCACAAAAACTAATTATTTAGATAATGATTCATCAAAAAGAGTTATTTAGAAAATGTATATAAAAATTATGTAAATATTAGTTTCTTTCTTTAACACACGTAGATAAACTATAAGCTTATAAACAAGTTCATGAACAATGTTTAACCTCGTGACCTTAAATTGAACACATAAGAACTCAAGACTCATTCAGAAAAAAAGCCAATTTCAAATAAAATCTAAAGCTTATCAGACCACCTGAGGTTGATGCCCAGGAGGTCAGCTCAGCTCAAATAAGGCCACATTAATTTTCATTTCAAGTGTGATACTATTGGAGAAATAAGACCAAATCTGGAATTGTTATCTCAAATAAGGCCACATTAATTTTCATTTCAAGTGTGTGGGAGGTAAGAAAAACTAAAACGATAATATTTTCACCTAAAATAAAAACAAAAAACCAGAACATAATTCACTAATACTAATTCACAAAAAGAAGAATCTTTTTTTTTGAAGAGACAAAAAGAAGAATCTTTAGAGTCATAATTGTCACTACAGATTATCAAGTTCCAAAGTTTATAACAGTTAAAAGATTAAATTTGAAGAAACTCACCATTACAACCTGAAGAGCCTCAACAGCAAGCTTTTCCATAAGCCCTTGTGTCATCTCATAAACAATTTCATTCTGCATACCTGGAAAAGAAAATTTCAATAAAAACCCAATCTTGAAAAGAAAACCCAGAAAAAAAAAAATGAAATCAAAAACGTCATAAACTTGCAATAAACATACTGGAAGCAGCATGGACTAAATGAACGGTGTCAGCGAGTCTGCAGAGATGAATCAAAGCCCAATCAAATGCTTGCTTGCTTTTGGGTCCATGATCAATAGCTATGAGTATGTCTCTGCCTCTCCTTCTCTCTCCTGTTTCTCTCTCTAGCTCTGGTTCTGGAGCTACTGGAATCAAAGATGGTAACTTTACTTCCCTCCAGTTGTACTCTTCTTCCTCCTGTAGAACCTCCATAGTTTCTCTGTCTCTGTGGCTCTGGTATTCTTCAAAACTAAAATGGCTTAGTTGAAGAAAAGATTGTGGCTTTGTGGTTGGAACTGGAGAAATGGTGATTTGTTTTGTTTTTGGCTGTTGAAATTTTAGGTGCCACGTGGAAATTAACATGTTGGAAGGACAACATGGTGGCCTGACTTTCTAATCTGGCGGCTACATCTTTGCTTACTATTGAATTAACCTAAATTCTTACATACTCTTGCATGTAAAAATTAATAAAGGTCAGTAAGTGAATATTTTTATTTTTTAAAATAAAATTTATTAATATTCGTATTATTTATTAATTTATTTAGTATATATATTGATATATACTAAGTTAACAAAAATTTTCCTTGAATTAAATACTCAATTGATTGTTGTGAATTAAAGTATTAGTAGTTATTGCAAAATTTACATTGCTCAGATGAAGAGTGTGATAAGTTGAATGGTGTTAAAAGTGTTTGTAATATGAAACACTTAATAGGCATGGTAAGGTGATAATTAAGAAGAATTGTTGCCTATTATAAACCCTTAACCTATTTTGTCACTAAAAATTGAATTTTATTTCAAAAAGATTATTATAATTAATTTTTAAAAACCGTTTCACGTCATTTTAATATCGTAATGACATACTCATATGCACAATGATTTTTTATGTTCTACTATTTACTGACCAATTGGACTATTAAAAGGTACTCCTTGGAGGTCCTTGGTTGGTGTCAGATAATTATCTCTCGGTGCAGCGGTGGACTCTGGGTTTTGACTGGGAACACGAAAGCACTAAGTGAGTGGCGGTCTGGGTTCATATTCCTGACTTATCTCTACCGTGTTTCAATAAGAGTTTCCTTGTTGATGTTGCCAATGTGATTGGTAAGACACTCCGCATAGATGAAAATACTTTGCAGCCTCAAGAGGTAAATTTGTTCGAATTAGTGTGGAAGTTGATCTAGACAAATCTCTTAAATCTAAATTTGAGTTGTGGGGTAGGATCTTTAGGGTGAAATATGAATGTTTGCATCAAGTGTGTTTTACCTGTAGAAAGTATGGTCATAAGCAAGAAAATTGCCCTTTGGACCTATTAGTTGTCTCAACCGAGCATAATTCCATAAATGAGCAACCACATAAAGATCAATCTGAGCAGAACACACGTCCTGAGTTGTAGTCTGATTTTGGGCCTTGGATGCTAGTGCAACGGAGACCCCGCTGTACGAATTCTGAGCCTTCGGAGGCTGGGAAACCTGAGAAGAACCTAAATGCTAACCATACCAATGCCTCAAGAAGCTCAACTAAAGTCCCGGATGCTAGTCCTTTGAATTTGCTTTCAGGTTCGCGATTCACTGTCCTCTTGAAAGTAGATGTATCTGAAAACACCAAACAGGAAGCTCAGCTGGCCAATCATCCTAATTCATATCAAGGTACAGTGGGATCTAATGTCCCTCCGACGTCAATATTCATGGAAAATAAGGTGAATTTAGTTGCTAAGTCACAGGGTAAAGGCAAGAAGCCTGTGTCGGGCCAAAAGTTCCCTCAGATCAAAACACAGAAGAACAACATCAGTAGTTTAGTTCCTATGCAGACGGCCAACTCAGTTGCAGCCCAAGTTCATTATATTACTTTCTCGGCTCAGCCTGCGCCTCTTACCTCCACCACAGAATTGATCTCTATTTTGTCTGAGGGTAATGCTCAATAACTAATTCAGTCACCTCCTCTAGTGATTCCACCCAACAATGTTCCCAATTCAGATTGGTCTACTGGGAATCTCACCCCTCCGTCGGAACCACCAACCGAGGCTAATACTATTGTAGGTGCTCTGACGGTTACACTAGCCTCCGACAACCTAACTTCTCCTGATGTGGAGATGACTATCCCAATCATAGAAGATCACACTGGTGACTTGGGCGTGACCCATAATGAGGAGGTCCCATTCTCCTGAGAGCTAAGTTTTTCTCCTCTTTTGTTATTTTAATGATTTTATGTTGGAATGCAAGATGTTGTGTAAGTGTTGAATTTGCTGCTATTTGAACGGATATGAGATCTACTTACCGTCCCCAAATTGTTATTATCTTCGAAACCTGGGTTAGTGGTCAGAAAGTTGAGCTCACTATTAAGAATATCAATTTTCAGTATCATATTCGTCAGGATGCGGAAGGCTTTTCGTGGGAATTTGGATTTGCTCGTCGGATCCTAAAATTCAGGTTCGTAACATCCTCAACTCACAATGCATTTCATAAGTATACATGACATAAAACATATTCATATGAATACATCCATTGATACGCATCACATTAGCATGATTAGACATTTCGGAGAATATTTATATGATACGTAGGTGAGTTTAACAATGCATCATTTGTTTCTATTTGTTAATATGAGATTAAAATTTCCTAAAAA
>CAODLS010778358.1:0-10571 GCA_948243855.1 Flueggea neowawraea | reverse complement strand
TGCAATTTGTTCTCTTTGATACAATTCTTATCCTGCCAAAGAATTAGTAAGCAGAAATGAATTATGATTATTTTGGCTGAAACTGATCATTGATATTATTATCTATACACTAACAAGAGATGTCAAAATGACACTTACAGTATTTAGTTGTTCATGAACAAAATCTACTAGTTGCTGGCTTGACATGCAGTCCCTGAATCAGTCAACAATGAGCAATCACCAAATCGGATTATACACAGAATTACAGAGCATATTCATATAAATACAGCTATGAATTATAATGATGAAGAGAAAAATCAAGTTATACAGAAGTCATTGCACAGTTAGAAATTGTTTTAGATGAATAAAAAAAATATAATGAAGTAGTATCATCTTTATCTTTTGGAGTGAGGCCAAATGGAGCGGAAGATAGCTGTCCCAAGAATTTTCTCGTCTTTTTTGGGGTGTGGAATTTTTTTTTCCGCACAATCAAAACACATATTTAGAGAATCCCCATAGGCATCCTTGGGGAAGTGAGAACAATTTTATGGAATTTGACTGACATCCATTTCCATTCATTCATATTGGATAACATCCTAAGTCTATTTGGACCCTGACTTAAGAAAAAGCTACAAGTGTCATCTATCTTCAGACCAGAGGAGTAAAATTATGTACAAGTTCTCATAGCAATGCCATCTCAAACAGCAGCCTGCAAACTATAACAAGCCACAGGGGTCAATGTCATCTGATAGCAACAGGACCATATTGATCTTGTTATAATAGAACGTCTCAATCTTGTTCAAGTTAAAAGCATAGAATTTTATTTTTCACTAAAAATAGGATTTCGTAATTTTGTTCTTTTATGAGCAACCTATTAGGAACCTTGTGCAATGCCATTAATCATATTAAACAACCAACGCAAGCATATCACATACAGTAATCTAATGCAACTTGTGTAGGTGTAAGTTACATACCATATACCATCACATGCTAGCACAATAAAATCATCATCATCACAGAGCTCAACCTGGCAAAATGTCAAAGGAGGAACATTAAGAAGCAGTCCAAAGGGCAAACGAAAACAAAATTGCAAGGCTTTAAGAAAGGAAAACAAAGTCTAACTGTAAAATCCCAAAAGTGAAACTTTGCCAAATATTTCATAACAGAGACTACATACAGTGTTTATATCTGGATTGGCTGTTACAATTTGCTTATCAGCAGGCAAAAATTTGTTCTGTTTGAATTCCATGTCACCTGTGTAGAGAAAAAAATATGCGAACAATTAGAAGTAACATATTTTTCTCCTTTGACCTCAGAACACAGTATCATATTTGGGCAAACAAAATGTTGTATCAAGGTGGAAATGAATGACAAGAGAACTAACAGCTACTAGATAAGTGGCTGAACATAAAAAAGTAATTACCAATAGCTCTCGCAAGATTTAAACTGCCATTCACCCTGCCTGCATGTATGAATCCACCGGCTTTTAGAATTCTTTCTTTCTCAGCATCAAGATCAGGTTTGTGATCTCTAGAAAGATTGTATGCCTTTGTTAAAAAAGCATAGTAAGATAGAATATTAGTAATACGTTCTTATACAATAATGTGCAAGAGAATTTCCATGTCCATCTTCCTGGACATTATAGCTAAAGTACATGCAAACGGTTGATATGTCAAGTAATATGGTGCAGAAGTTGCAAAACAATTGTCTTTTTGTTCTTAGAGGAACCATGCTGTTTAATAGGAACATACCTGACCCTTTCTGGATATCACACATCTAGAATCACCGGCATTCGCAACAATAAGTTGCTTATCTCTAATAATAGCTACACAGGCTGTGCATCCAGATGTTGGTCCAGAAAAATCAGAATGGGGACCCTGCCATTAACAGTAAATCTGTAAGATACATAATTGCACCACACATGACTGCATGGAAATAAATTAAGAACTATGAGGAAAATTTGGTACAGAAATCTTTAAAGCTATTTTAACCTCCGGGTTACAAGAACATGAGAACGGAATATAAGATCCCACATAGAAACATCATTTCCAAATTTTATCACTTTCAAGTTGGACTAATATCATTTCCAAATTTTATGAATTTCAAGTTGGACTAAGCACTTGCGTATACAACTATTAAAAACTTTCTTTCTTTCTAATAAGTCATCTACGAAGAACTATATCACCCAGCATAAACTAATAGAATAAACAGAATGTTGCACGTATCCCTGTGCATATATAAATTGTCTTCACAAGTGCACTCATACAATCATACCAATACACATGATTTCCCACATCCTTTTTAGACAACAAAGTAATTCCTTTAGGAAGAGGAATAAAAGGAAAAAGAAAAATTCACATTATACCAAAGCCTCGATTCTGGAAAACTTAAATATAAGCCCTTATGCATAAGTAACTAAACTACTACAATTACTAATTTAAGATCAAACAATGTTCCTGCACGTCAAGATAAAATATAGCAAGTTCAGAAAAAATAGGCATATGACCTACAATATTGTCCCTGCAAACAATTATAATCCCTGGCACTGGCCGACTGGCATGCCTAATCATTAACTGATGCTCAATATAATTATCTAAAATATGAATCATTGGTTCAAATAATCCCACAAAGGAAATTATCAGTAACCTATTTATCAATAGTTAGGAACTTAAGATGAACAAATTGAGAACTAAAAGCATCTGAATGCTGGCGAAGTGACTATAATGAAGCCTACAACTTTGGTGCAGCAATTTGCTTTATAAAATGGCACCTCTTCAAAACTCCAATCATCTGGTTGCTCAGTGGATTCACTGCCCCTTGGAGACCATATCAAATCTTCTATCATGCCAGTAAATTTGTTTATCTTATCACCCAAAATAGCTAACTCCCGCCATCCTCTTTGACCCCGCATCATCTCATCCATCCTGCAAAAAACTTACAAGGATGAGCATATATTTAAAGGTTGTTTCATTTTTATATTCAAATGTATTTGAACAAGACAAGACATAAAACAAAGCTAAAAGACATGAAAAGTGAAGAAAAATATTTTGAAATATAATGAAACAAAAGAAATGGAAAGAATTGAGGGCTTATGTGAAATACCATGGCCATCCATTTGTAGTTATTAGAAAAAACTTAGCGTCAATCACAAGATTAAAGAAAAAAATATTTTCCTTCCACGATAGATAAACTAAAAAAATTGTTCTCTTCAAAACATGGGCTTATAGGAAAGGCACAATCAAGATCATATTCAACAGAGAAAAGATTGTTAAATGGTGAAATTGTCATCTATTCATCTTTCAAGGAAAATCAGCTTCTGGAAATCACATGAAATAACCCGAAAAATGCTTTTAACACAGAAGACCCTATGTCTCCAGCCGAGTATGCTTCATTTTTGAGAACTTGCTGATGAAGATACTTGGCACAGAACTTTGCAACGACTTTACCTGCAAGCTACGGGAATATGTGACTAACCAGTAATCTAAATTCCAGTTAACGTTAAAATAACTTCATAAAGAACCAAGCTTGATAGCAAGCATAAGTAATGAATACATGTATAAAGGATCGTTTGGGAATTAGGAAACCATGTAACTCACAACATCAAACACTATCATTAGGCAAATTTAGTTTATCGCATGAGCTATATCCAAAATCAAGGATAAAAAAGGAACAAAAATGCTGTCCTCTTTAACAGTCAAAAAATGTTTTAACAAAAAACTCAGATCGCAATACAACCCAGCAACTTCATTAAAAAAGGACAAACTATTTGAACCCACTATGAAATCTTGCGATAGAAGATAAGTAACAATGTCCAACTCTCAACCTAAACAAGCAAGTGAATCAGAGTAAAGCTCAACAGTCAGAACACTACCAACAATTAGTCACCAAAGCAAAGATACTTGCATAAATTTCATATTTTTATAAAAAAAAAAAAGATTTAAACTAAGTAAAAGCAAGAAAAACAATAACCATAACAATATAGAATGAAACGAAGATTTATATCATGAAAATAGTTACATAAACCAAAAACCTCCGAGGCTTACCTCCATGACCATCATATACGCCAAAGAATGAAGTGGTAGCATCCAAATCAGGCAATGCAGCATGCTAAAAGAGTAGATACAAATTATACATCAATAACTTATCACATCTATATACTAATTCTAATATGAAAGAAGATGAAACTCTACAATGTACACCTCAAGTAATTGTTTATGTAAATACAGTGCCATGACCGAATACAAACAATTAGAAGCCCAAGACAAACTATTCAAACAGAAGTAAAAATTTGCTTTCTGTGAAACTACACTATCCATGCGGCGAACATTCAAAATAAAACAAATTTTGGAAGAAATAAGCCGCCACTGGTGGACTAAATGAGAGAACTCTTGTTTTGCTGACCAGAAAGGATTTTTATTGAAAATAATTAACTAAATACAGTATTAACACATCCTAAATGGCTAATGCCCATCACTATATCCAAATCAAACCATTCTATACCTTAGATCATACAAGCAATTACATTTTTTCTGTTGTATCCAAACAGTTTAAGTGCTCATAACAGTTGTAAAGATCAGAATCAGACGCAAAGTCGATTACTCACTGCATCTTCCATTGTTGCACGCCAACCTTGCATGGATGATAAGCCATATCTTAGCCTATGGTTCTCACCATCTTCCGAGAATTTCTCTGTTTTGGAAGAGCTTAGGTATATGCCCATCTCTGTCTGAATTGGAAGAGAAAGTCCCAATGAATATATCAAAATAGAACAAGACTCCAAATTGAATAGCCTGGCCTATTGAGAATCCAAAACTGATGTTCTAAATCTTATCAAGTTCTCTTTCGAATGCTTTTTTTTTTAAGTGAAATAAAAAGTAAACAAGACCTTAAAATCCCTCCTTCAGACTCATTCGTAAAGTAACGTCATTTATATTCCTCATTTTCAAGGCCAACTAATTTGCACTTCTCATCCACCGATGAAAGAACAGCAATCAGAAGACATAACAAACGATTAACAATTTGCGATCAATCTGAAATGCTGATTGACATAAAATAATTCATCAACTACAAATCCAGATCCAAGATCAACTCAAATAAGGTAATTAAAAAAACATAAAAATCCAATCTGATATGTAAGAATTCAAGATCGCAACTTTCAAATCACTAATTAAAACCTGGAAAAAAAAGGAAAAAAAAAACCGAAAGAGAACAACCCAAAATCCAAATGATTAAATAAGGAAAAGAAATAGATACCCAGATGCTAACTAACTCAAATAGAGTCAAAAAAATTTCCATTAAAGGAAACCCATTAAAAAGCTCTTACCTTTATGTGAATGACATTAATTCATAAAGATACAAACTTTAGAAATGAAATAACCATAAAGATTCACAGAAACTTACAAGCTCACTTACCAAGACCAAAGGGGCGTCAGCACAGGTAGTAAAGATGAAGAAACAAGAAACTAAAGCAAGAAATGTGTCGAAAGATTGAATCTTTTTTCAGAAACAATGAAAGACCGTCAAATAATTCCCGAGAATCTGAAAGATAGTTCAAAGAAGAAGACCGGGCTAGAGATAGATGAAGGGAGGGGATGATGATTGGTGTTTCCGGTGACTGTTAAGAAGTCAGTCTGTAAGCTTTTTACTTCTAATTCTCCATTTTTCTTTTATAAAGCTTCTAAGTCTCCTCTGTCATATATGAAGGTAGATTAATTTGTACCCGTCATGATGAATTTATTTAATTAAACATATTTTCCGTACAATGGTAAATGCTTCATTTCAGTTAAAAGTGTTTAAATATTTTAATTATAAAATATAAAAGCTCAATTGATCTTTTTCCAAAATAAAAATCACTAATATCTATTAAAAAGTGAATCTTTAATTCTTTAACGATAATGATATTTAGTTGAGAGCACAATTTTTTTAAAAAAAATTAGAAAAAAAAGATACATTTTTAATTATGAATATGGTGGCTGAATCTATCCAAATTGAGCTTTCCAAACCTGAAAAAAAAGTTTATATTGGCATTATATGGTTAGATTATTTCTAAAAGAATTAAAAAAAAGAGGTTGGAATTTATAGATTTTCTATATATTTGAATGAATAAGTGGTGTTAATGTTATTTTCAATGACATCAAAAATTACAATTTTGTTATAAAAAATAATTGTTTAATATAATTGGCGAACTTAGGAAAAAATAATTGACATTCATGTAGTCGTCATTGTCACTAGTTTTTCCTGTTTTAGGATGTGGCAAAATCATGAATATTCTAAAAGTTTGATTAATGATTAAATTCTTACTGCCAAAAAAAAATCAAATCACTTCTTTGTCCTCTCCTCTATTTATAAGGATAAGGATTTAATGTTAAAATTATTTCTCCTTCATAATAATTACCAACGCGGATTCGATAATGGAATATTTGTTTAAAGTAAATTTAATAAAAATGTATATCATATAATAAAAAAATAAAGCGAATGTTTTTTTTTTAAATATAAATTATTTTATATTAAATTTAATATATTCCGAACAAACACTCCTACTATGGATTATTCTAAATATATATGTTCTATAAGCATTTTTTTAATTTAATTTCTGCATTTTTAAGATAACATGAGTGCTTTTTCTTTATGAAATAAATTTTGTTATTAATTCCAATAATGTTGTTGGCCCAAATAGTAAATTAGCAGTGGCAAGTTGATTTTCTTAAGATAAAATTTTGAATTTTTGTTGTTCTTAAAATATTTACGATATGTTTGGTTTGAAGAAAGTGTTGAGTCAAAACGAAGTTTGACTATTTTTTTCTAATTTCTTAAGAAGTAACTTATTTAGAGAAGAATCGGTAAGAAATTTTTTTAGATTTTTTTTGTAAGTATTTTTATTTGCTCTCATTAAAAATCGAACTTCTAATATTTCGATTTTAAAAGTTGACTCCAACACTAATGAATTAACTCCTTAAAATTGGCTGTTTGAACCCATATTAAGAATATAAATCCTCCTCAGCTAAATACGAAATACTATCATATAACAAGAATCATTGATTTTTTTTTATTTTTTAATTTAACATAATTAATATTTTTTAATAAGTTCAATAGTAAATTTTAATATTTGTGTGGCTTGAGTTTGTTTAAATATTGAGTTGATGATAAAAAACAAAAATGTGGTTGATGTTTCTATTTGGTGTACGTGTAGGTCTAAAGCCAAATTCTATCCACGACGAAGACCAAAATATCAACACAAACATCTCTAATTTTGGGCTCATTTAGTATAAACAATACATAACATATTTTAAATAATATAAAATATATAATATTTTATTAAAAAATATATCATCTCTTTATTTTTATTTTTTATTTATTATTAATTATTAAAAAATATTATATATTATATATTATATACCATGTTGACAAACAAGCACAAAATAAAAATGTTTGAAACAAACATTTACCTGTAGATTGCGACTTTTTTTTTGAATTTTAGATTGCTGACTTTTTGGAGAGCTTATAGGGTCTTTTCTTTTTCTTATTATTTGTTAAAATAACAAGAGAAAAGCACTAAATCACTCTACTATGTGCATTAAATAAAAAAAAAGTACTGTTTTTGCTAGGACTAAAAAAATGAATTTAAACTATATTTTTTAAGTATTCGGATATTTTTAGCATTTTCAGATTGAGTTGATGATTCTTATATGAACGATAAAATTCTCTATAATCAGTTTTAAAGAATTATACTTCAATTTTTTTAGAAAGAGGTTGACCCATACGAGTCCTAACTTAATTATAATTTAATTAGTATTGATTTAGCTATTAACAATAAATTGAATTTGGGTTGAATAGTAAATAAAAATTGAAATAAAATACATGCTATTTTTTATAATAAAAATAATACAAAAATAGAAAACATAAATATCTCCCAGAATTTTTGTTAGTTGTGGTACACAACTTGGCAATGCAACAAGCTTTAAATTCACAATATTGGATAATTAATTTTTTCTTTTGATAAGTTGGATAATTTAAATTTAAATCATAAATTTAGCCAATAATAAGAGACAAAAATGCCGAGATAGATTAGCTCCAGTGGTAAAGTGCTCCACCTGGAATGTAGAAGTTCCGGTTCAAGACACCTAAGACTCACATTCTTCTTCGGAGATTGATAAAAAAATTAATTTTTGAGTCTTTAGATTTACCATAATTAGTAAGTTAAATCTCATATTTTTTTACAAAAACAAGTTAATATTTCACACATATTTGTGACTAATAGAATTAAGGAAAATATAACTTTACGAAATTCCCTCTCTTAAATTTGAAAACCAGAGTCATTCTAAAAACCTAACTCCCCTCTCTGCTTCTCTCTCTAAAACCCAACCCACACATCTCATTCCAATTCTACTTTCAACGCCGACTCACATGCTCTTATGATCCGGTGTATTCTTCAGCGCCACCTTGCCTCGCCGGATGAGATCCGCTCCGCTACCTATGCTCTTATGTTGGCATATTTTACTTGCGCCGCCGGACAAGATCCACGCCGAAGTCACAAGTGCGCTATATCAATTAATCAGTCGTCTTCTTCGAATCGATGGACAAGGGCAAGGGAGTGATGGGTGCTGGCCAAAGATGGGTCATCGATTTCACTGACAATTCTACCGCTCCTTCCTCCCGCGACATCCTCGATCCTCCTGGCTTCTCTTACTCCTCTCAAGATCAGGTTTTTCTTCCATCATTCTGTTTTTTTCATTATTTATCTATCTGGGTTTCGTTCATTTTGATGATTTGTTTTTGTTTTTAAATTGTTTATAAGGATGATTTGAAGGTGACGAAGTAAAAGAAAGACGCTGAGCCAATTGGAAGGCTCAAGTTTTTTTCTTTCCTTCTACTTTTATTTTTCTTTTTTATGGATAATCTGGTAGATTCGGTCAATTATCTATCTATACATATTTGGTAATTGCAAATTATTTTTTGAGATTTGGGATCTGGGTTCTGCTTTGATTTGGATTTTTGTGCTTCTTTGCTGTTTTAGTGCATTCTTGCTCTGTTGATTTGTGAAACTAATAAAGCTCTTTCCTTTTTTATTTTTAGAGAGAGAAATTTTTAGAGAAAAAGATGACAAATTCATGGCTCGAGCTGGAGGTGGTGGTGGTGGAGCAAAGGCTGAACAAAGAAGTTTGGGTCTTCATTCTTAGTCTGGGTCTTCGTTCATGAAGAGAGAAAAAGAACCGGGAAGAAGATGATAGATTTATAACATGAAAAATTGATTTATCGATTTTGATTTCAATTGTGACTGATTTTGATTTCATCTACCATTTCTGTAAACATTACTTTTTATGTTCTTGGAAACCCATAAATTTTTATTGACCTGAAATGAGAATTCTGAACTCTTGCTTTTCAAAAAAATTACATGTATTTTTACTTTGAAATTTCAAGAAGAAGATAAAAAAATTAGAGTTTCTCATATTTGATAAAATAGAATAAAAATATTTTTATCTTTAAAATTTTATTTAAAATAAATTAAAAATTATATAAATAAATAATTAATAATAAATTATTAACGTAAAATTTTAAATATAATTTAATTTTTTATTTTAAAAATGTGTTTGTAATATTTTAAAAATATAAAAATTAAATTATTAATTGGAGTAAAGATGAGGACTCTTACTTATTTTTTTTTTAAAAATAAAATATACGAAAAAGTGTAGAGGAAATTAACACCACGTGGAACATCCCATGTCACCCCAGAAGTCAAGCTTCTTGAAAGCACTATCTGCAACTCCATAACTCCTGTCCTCCGCCAAACCAGTCCACAAAGAGCACCAGAAACCAAAATGATGGCTTCTATGTCTTTCTCTGCAGCGTTACAGGTTTTAACAGAGTCAAACCTTAACTCAAAACCTTCTCCTTTGAGGGCTTCCATGGCTGTCCATGTCCCGGCCATCAAGTCCTCGCTTGGTTCCTCAAGTTCAGCTTTTCTGCAACATGGGTTCTCTTTACAATCGCAGAATCTCTCTGGGTTTGTCTCAAAGTTTCGTTCTTTTGGTGTCTATGCCCAAGCTGCCACTGAGAAGACCATCTATGACTTCACTGTCAAAGTACGAACTCATTACTCTCAATTTTCAAAGTAGTGTTGCTCTAATATTGGGATTTTGTTGATATTTGTTTTTCTTGTTGGATATAGTATATTAACTCACAGAAATTGAATACAAAGTGCTTCTTTATATTCTCTGCTTGTCTGATATGTGTTGTGAATTTTGAAATTTCATGTATGACATTGTTATGAACTATGATTTATCACTGAGATTTCTCTTTTGTATTGTGGTGGTGGTTGTAATAAATTTTGATGTTGGAGGGTTTTCATGGTTGGTAATATATAGAGTAGAATGATTTATTTACCACTCAATGTAGGACATTGATGGGAAGGAGGTTCCTCTGAGCAAATTCAAGGGGAAAGTTCTCTTAGTTGTCAATGTTGCTTCCAGATGGTAATTTCTTAACTATTTCGTTTCCCCCCCCTTCTCTGAATGAAAATTGGTTTTATTTTGGGTTGCATATATGAATATGATCTTTCTTGTCTACGGGTTCATGTCCAATGAATTACTTAATAT
>CAODLS010778175.1:0-10059 GCA_948243855.1 Flueggea neowawraea | reverse complement strand
CTAATCCCGAACCAAGCATAAACCGATGTTCCTGATGGTTCCAATCAACTCTAAACAGTTCATTGAACCTAGATCTAGCTTCAGTTTGCATCAAAAACCTCAAAATCATCCAAAACCGAAAATCAAATTTTCGAACCAAATTGACCCATTAATGAAAAATCATCAATTCTCCATTCTTAAGCTAAATTAAAGTTCATTAAACCTTAATATATCATTATCCAACAAAAAACCAACTCAAAAACGTCCAAAAATCACAAAAATCCGAACTCAAAATCATCAAAAACCCAAATTCAGCCAAAAAAACTGAAACCGAACCAAAACCAGTCGGTTCAACCACGAAACCAAGCAAAAATAGGAGAGAGAATGAGGAAATCACCTTATCTTGGGGTGGAAATGGAAGAGGAACAAAGAGAGAGAGAGAGACGTTTTCTGGGTTTGATGAACAGTGTTTGACGAAAAAAGAAGATGAATGTCGGTTGATTTGGTCGGTCGGGTCGGCTGGGTTATAAAAACCCCAAACCCAAAACGACATGTCGTTTCGCGTTAGTGACAGACGACACGCGGAGGAGACGAACGACAGGGCTTGAAGACGCGTCGCTTGGTCCCTCGCATGAACGCGCGATCGTTCAGCGCAAACGACTCGTTGTTTGGACGATGTCTGTGACACGCGAACGAACGAAAACTCACACGCTCGGACAACAGCGACGAACGACTTGTCGTTTGGCATCAACGACACGCCGTTTGACACCAACGACAGACGACCGGTCGTTCGGTCCTTAATTTCCAGATTTTCTATTTCATTTTTAATCCATTTTCACTTATCCAAAACACCTCCAAATCACTCCTAACCTTCATTAATCACCCAATTAACATCAAAAACATAAAATTAACTCTTCAATTACCAAAAATAAAAAATTCAAATTTTTACCCAAATTTATTTAAAAATAATTATCCAAAAATAATTATTCCAAAAATAATTATCCAAAAATAATTATTCCCAAAACTAATTATCCACCAATAATTATTCGAAATAATTACTCCAAATATAATTATCCAAAATTATTCAAAATAATTACTCCAAATATAATTATCCAAAAATAATTATAAAAATTGTCCGGGGTATTACACCAGCCACCGACGAGTGGGGCTTGAGTGACGTGCACTTGAATTTCCAAGTGAGTGGATAACAGTTTCAGACACATAGACTGTGTCTCGAAACTTTTATTACGTTTTTGTTGTGTTGAACATATGAATGAAATTTGAATAATCAAAGGATTGACTAATTAATAAATCAGTTATGTGTTTATTAAATAATACTATGTTTTGAAGATTAATAAATATGTAATATATATCGTTTTACGAATTGTGTTTATTAACAAGTATTACGTTTTGAAGTTTGATATTTATGTATTATCTATTGTTTTACGAATTTGATATTAATCGCATGATTTTATTTATATTATGTAATAGTATAACATGATTTTGTTTTTCTGATATGGGACACCCGTGCTACAGGTTGTAATAGCCTTTGGTATACTAATGCATTGAGAAATCCCAGCTACCAAGGATGTCGGTAGCCATGTGTTCTGATCCTACACATGATGTGATTAGTGATTGGTGACGAAGTCCACATCACGTATGTTAGTGTTGTACGCACATATAGATATGTTCCTATATTTACGAAATATGTTTTGACTATGAAAATGTATTCAATACGTTTTTTGTGCCTGTTGTTTGCTTTGTCTGCGAATGTTTTGAAAAATGAATTTCGAACGCTACTATGTATTAGTGTGTGTGTGTGTGTGTGTGTGTGTGTGTGTATATATTTGTTTACCTTTATTGCATGTGGTAGTTTTTTAATTGTTTTCAAAACAGTCTTTGTGAGGCACGTATGAGACAGTTTGGAGTGTTATTTCTCATTGGGCCCTGACCCCCTTTATTTCTCTGTCTATGTTGATTTCGATATCACAGGTTCACGGATTTTGGTTTCGACAACCTTTTCGCATCCTGACTGCCAGTTATGCGTCTTTTGGTTAGTGATGCCCTTTTGTCCGGACTCTTTTTTTGTATTGTTAGAGTTCCACACCGGGATGCTGTAGGGTTATGGGTTTGCTATTCGTATTTTGACATTTGATGTTTTATAGGTATGATATATTTTTTGGATATATATTCGTTATTTAATTTATGATATTTATTTTACTACTTATGTTTTAAACGATAAATATTTTCATTAAATGTTTTCAAATAATAACTAAACATTTTGGGTAGTATGTTATGATACATAAAGACTTGTACGAGATAAGCTGAGCTTCCACAGACAGTTCGCCTTGCAAGCCGGTCTCACCCCAATTTTGCGTCATGACAATTATCTACTCTGTGCCTTCTTTGCTAATGTTTTCATGAGTAGAATCCAACATAAAATCAACGCTAATGAATTTAGTCAACGGGGTATGTGCGAATCTTGTTGAACTTATTGCTGGTGAGACTAATTTCTTTTTCTTTTTTCTGTGCATGGTTTGCTAGCTTTAGAGGGGCTGAAATTTACTGAAGTGGAGAGCAGGTAAATTTAATTGCACGATGTGCTTTCTGTATGGGTTGTTTTTTCTCTAGTCAATTCAGTCCACTTTTTCAGAATAAGTGTTCTTCCCTCTCTCTTTTTTTTTTTTTCCTTTTTGATAATCGTTGGGCATTTCTTTGCTCAGCTTCTTCTTGGAATTAATCACGTTTAACAGTATATTTGGATGAAGTGTAAATAAGAACAATGAAGAGTAAGTAATGAAAGGGTAGCTGCTTACCCTTATTTAGAAAATATTTTTATGTTTTAATAGAAGTGTAAGTAAGGGTAATAAATGGTACGACTTACCCATCTATTCCCTTAAAAACCCTTATTTTTCTTACATTCTAAATTGAGGTATAAGCAATGGAACAAAATATTTTTACATCTTTTTTTTCTGTTATTATTCTCATTAAAATTTAATAATCCTAAACTACCCTCTTGTTATAATAACCCTTCTAAGAAAAAAAAAGAACAACAGCCTGACTTGCACAGCCACAACGACAGCTTCAACAACGTCACAGGTTAGTGCTCATCCCCTTACTTGGTCTATGTCGACTTAATTCATCGCCTGTTATTTATACGTTCAATTATGGTTATTTAGAGAATATTTTTATCATGACATTAATGATTAGATATTGAGATTCCAAATCTAACTGTTTGGGTTTTATCATCACCTGTTATTAATGATTGCATAAAAAATTCTCGTACTTCCAAACTTGAAGCAGATGTAGCCTCTCGTTACGAATTCTATAAGTACCTCATCCTCCTAAACAGTCAAAGAATCCTTTATGGCCTTTTTCAAAAGCTTAAGTTCTTACTCTCGAATACTAATGGTGCGCACCAAACAAAAGCCTTCTTCTTTGAAAGCTATTAAAGCTAAAAACGATGCTGCCAATCGAGATCATCCTAGTTCTGCCATCCCCTTTAATAGCATAGATAAAATAAGGGATTCTTATTCTTTCCCCTCAAGCTGGACCTTTGAAACAACATATTTGTATGACAATCTCCAATGCCCCTCTTTCGTCCCCGAAGGTTCTTTCTCCATGCACAAATTCACCATGCAATTAGGGCTGTGATTTCCCCTTCCAAAGTTCACCACTCTTTTCTTTAAAGAAAATAATTTGGTTCCTTTCCAAATTCATCCTAAAGGTTGGGCAAACTTGATGGCTTTTCATGTGCTTTCCTTCTTGAATGGAGTATCACCTTCATTATTCTTGTTTCAATGCGTTTTTCAACTTAGTAAATTTAGAGAACGTGATGGGATGGTCACACTTAAAAGAGTTCCACAAGTCGAACTCTTCATAGACAATGTTTCTTCTCCTCGTAGAAAATTTGAACGTTATTGGTTCATAGTCACTCCACCGCAAGGATTTTGTGATGCTCCTCTTGAATGGTGTTGGTATAGAAAATCCTCTTGAGATCAATCTTGACAAAATAAAGGAACTCTATGCAAAGGAGATTGCAACCTTAACTCCGGGGGATAAAATGTCTTCTACTGAGATCCTTACTCCCCAAAACTTATTGAATGCGGGGTGGGGAATGCAACATGAATCGTCTTTTTCTAGTGGAAAACCATCATCTCATTCTTCTTCAAGTGACACATCCTTCTTACCTAAGGGTTCTTTAGATCTCAATAAGTTTCATTCAAACTCCAATTCTCAATCTCTATCTACAGCGCATAGTGATAAATTTTGTGAAGTATCTTCTCATCCTTCGTCCTTAGAGTCCCTCCAAGGTGAATTTGGGACATTTTTAACTTGGTTTTCATTATTTCCATGTTTGCTAGTAACTCTCATTTTTTTACGCGGATAGTGGGAAAAAATCACTCTTCAATGATTCTATAGAGAGGAAACGCAAGGGAAAAGATCTTGACACTACTCCTTCAAAAACGATTGCAAAAGGCGAAGATTCATCCTCACGAATTCCACTTCCCTCTAAGTCCAACTCTTATCGTCATTTATATCATTCTTTGGGGGCTTCTCAAGATAAATCCAAAGAGATGATTGATGTCGAGGTTAGGTCTAAAGCTAATAAGGATAGACCATCTAAGGTTCCTACTCGAAATTCTTCACGTGGAGAGTGCACAATCAAAGCCTCAAGACAAAGAAACGATGCTAACAAGAATCTATTACTGTTCGAGAGACTGCTGAGGAGATCCTTTACAAATGAGAAAGATCATCGAATTTTCCCTCTATGTTGTCTCCTCCTACTAAGGGAAAAAGACTCATGATTGACCTAGGGTTCTTGGACATCGATTCTATTGATATGAGGGGCGTTGCTCACCGGTTAATTTATGGATCCATTTTACCTCAACATGAAAGTTAATATTTTCAGGATCTTGGCGAGAACATGAGATATCACTGAGAGAGATTTAACGAAGGTATGCACTTTTGACATATTGATACTTTGTTTCTTTTTCACTACTTTGTCTCAACCGATTAATTTTGCAGGTTATACTCAACGTGCTTGTGTAACCTTTGCCATGGCAAGGAACGTCTTTCATCGCTTATCCAATGAGGAAGTTTCTTATGAGAGGTCAATTTCTGATTATAATAAGCTAAAACAAGCTTACAATGTTCTTCTCAAAGAGAATGAGGAACTTCACTTAGAGAAGGAAAAACTTTTACAATCTCAACATGCTTTGAACGAGGCAAATGGGGAGCTTCAACAAGAAAACCATGTTTTGAAGGAGTCATCCAACTTTCATCAAAAAGAGAGAGACGACTATTTAGACAAATCTAGTGCTTGTTCAAAGAAGTTTGAGGCCTTACGTGACGAACATGAGAAACTCATTGAAGACGGGGACCACAAGTTGGAGGCAATGAAGAAAGATCATGAGGTTGCGACGAAGTCAATAAAGGATTCTTTTGAAGCAAATATGGGCTATTTGGTGGAGAGTGCCATTCGTGATTACTACCAATCCGAGGAGTGTTATGACCTCAAGGCAAAGTATAGGGTTGGGTTCATTAAGATAGGATTTTATAAGGCTCACCATCTCTTAGAGAATCTTAAGGGAGAATCATTCCCAGAGTTATTTTATACTAAAGAGATTGAAAAGGCCCAACCTCCAAATTGGCGTGATCTAGGTTATTCACCTAATGATGGTGGCAATGAGCAGATTGAAGCGCTAAATGGCTTGGATGAAGAGATCGCTCGAGACTTGTTAGGGGATGGTGTCGCTCCTGCAGATTCTTAGTTTTACTTGATTTGCCTATTAAGGATGTTTGCTTTAATGACTTTAAATTATATTATTATTATTATTCTTAATCATATTGCTACAATGTACTAAGTACTCCCCAATCACTTAATTGAGTTTTCTCAAGTTAAGTGATTCTTAGAGATTCATTAATAATATCGTCGTTCATGATTATTGCTCTTCCTATGGCTTTTCTCTTTGCCACGATTTACCTTGGAATGGAGTATGAACCACATTGCTGGAATTCGTAACAAAAAAATGGCATTCATACAAGGATAACACAGTGAAAATAACAATAATTTTTTTATCCTATAATTCCACAAAGGATCCATGCATATTGACATACATGATTAGGGTTAGCATATTTTACCTTAAAATCCAATAATAGTGTCTGTATGGCTGAATGGTTGTATTAGTGTAGCTTTTAGTATGAACCTCGAAACTCTTTCTCCCACGTTGCCTTTGCGCGAACATGGCCAATGGTATCCACAAAAATGAATTTAGGAGAATGGATTTAGTGTACTAGCACCCAGAATCACTATTCTAGCTTTCACAAAATTTTCTCTCTTTGTAGGTGGCACTCACAAATTCGGCATAGCCCTAAAATAATAGCTATGTGTGCCTCCTATTTATAAGCACATGAAAACCCTAGTGTTTGCCTTAGGGTTTGGCCGAATTCCTCCGTGTCCCACAAGGAAGAGAATTCCTGATAAATAAGGAGTGTGTAGCCGAATATGCATATACAAAAATCCTAGTCGAATTCATCTTCTTGCCCTACAAGAAAAAGAATTCGTAATTAAGAAGGTATGTCGAATTTCTTAGTCACACTAGGTCTTAATTTTCTTGTCACACAAGAATAAGGATTCATTTCTTAATTAGGTGTATTTAATCAACTTGATTTAGTAGGACTTAGTCAACCTTAAACCTAGTCAACTTTAGTACATGTACCGAATTTTTCATGAATTTAATTAATGTTATTGGGTTTTAATTATATAATACATTATTATTAAATAAATCACTCACTTATTAATCTATATGGGCCGAAATTATGTCACACATAATAATATGCCCAAAACATAAGAAGAAGTAATTTATATTAAAAGTACATTACATTAATGGATAATATCATATATATACTTATGACATAAATCATAAAACCCTAAATTATTAATGATTAATCAAAGTAATCATCCTAATAATTTAATTACCATGAGAGAGAATATTTATGAACTAATTCAGTTCATTCTTATGGTCACCCAATAGGCCGACTCGAAAATGGCAATGGGTCTTGTCCTAAAGTCCATAAGCGGTATCTAGTAATACATTATGGCAACCCAAAATCAAGTGGCATCGATGATCTGAGTTAACCTTTTACAGTTTGATATTTAGTCATTTTGTCTCACGGTATCTATATTAAACATAAGGCATTGATACATGTCAACCTTATATAGCTTAATGTGTTTATTGATCCCAAGTATATTGATATACAAATGACATTGATAAAATCTTTTATCACTTCATTTGAGTATGGATATATTCCATCAATCTTACTCATGAAGTGGCCTAAAGATATCACTCTTCATAAAAGAAACAAATTTATCACTCTCATTATCACTCATCTACAAGATTCATGACATATTTAATCATAGCCTTTATTGTTACCCTATTACAGGTAACGTTTGACTAAGTCAAAACATGTGATTCCTTATGTAGGAGTCGATAGTGAGTTTCAGTTAGAGGACTCAAACATTACCACTGTATGAAAGCTACTTGTGACATAAATCCATGAAGTCCTTTTATAGCAGGCCAATCCAATACATGTTCCCTAACATATATCTATGTTCTAAGTGATATTTCATATCCATAATCAGTAAAACGTGATTATCCATTTAGCAACATACTAACCTTGTTTTGTTATCATTCCCCTTATAACAATCGATTAGGGATTTTTAGAATTGTATTCCTTTTTCCTTAAGGTTTTACTATGAAGTCAAACTTGATGACATAAGGAAAAATAAACTATTCATGGAGGTTTTATCTTCATAAAATATATTATAATATTTTATAGATATGAAATGAAATGCCTCTTTATTAAATGATAAATCGAATGATAATGTACATAAATGATTGGACTAGGGTATCAAAACTAACATGAACCACACTTGCACTAGGATTTTTACTTCGGATTTTTTTATACGTTTTGCTTGCTTGGAACGTTTGCATGTGAAGTCTCTTTTCTTGCGTGAGGATTTCTCTTTGTCGTATGCTTCGAATATGATGTGACAAGTTCTTGTTTTCCAAATATTGTTGTCGTAAGTCCTTGTTTTCCACGAAGGTTTTGAATTTTCCCTATGTTTCAATTATACAACGACACATCTTTGTTTTCCACAAAGGATTTCTACTTGCCCTATGATTTGATTATGTAGCAACAAGTCCTTGCTTTCCACAAAGGATTTCGACTTGTTGTACTTTTTTCATCGACCGATGATTTGATTATGTGGCAACAAGTCCTTGCTACCACGAACTGTCTAAAGAAGCCCATCCCATCTCGCACAAGCCTCGGATAACAGAACTTATAACCAGATACTTATTATTACTAGTCGGCTTATTAATCATATTAAAACAATTTAATACATAATAAATTTTAAAAATAATATTCCTTAATAATATTAAAATATAATCTCAATGTCAAATACTAAATAAATAGTTATAATTAAAATCAATTTTATCTACTTATTATCAAATTCATATCCATAACTCACTACCTAATGTGGAGCATCTAACATAACCATACAAACTAGGCTCGAACAAAAGGGCACTCACTGATGAACAAACAATCCTCACTTCTGACAAAAGCCGGGATAACCTGAAAATATTAAAGTGGAGGGGGTGAAAAAACTCAGTGAGGAAATAGCATTCTAGATCGCCTCATACACGCATCACATAAACCGTTTTGAAAATATTTTTGAAATTATTACATTCACGAATATATTGTATACTATTAGTAATATCCACTTAGGCAGAGGATACCACCACTTAGACACAGGGTATTTGTCACGACCCATTCCTGGGACCATGACCGGCGTACGAGGTGAACCATCTATGGGAGCCCAGCTCATCCCGCACAAGCCTCAGAGAACAGAACATTTGCCCAATATATTTAAAGAAATATAAAAAAACAAATAAAGATTTAATCTTTATGAATTAAAAATAAAACATATGTAATATAAATTACGGAAATAATTTTAAATTAAAAAATTTGAAATGTCTGAAACAGTAATAAAAACAAAAACAAATCCCACAGGAACACGGTGTGGAGCATCTAACAAATTATACAAACGAGGCCCGAACAAAAGGGCACTAACTGAAACTACTAAAATGCCTCACCATGTACTGAATGCTGAAAAAACCCCAATCACCCAAAATCACCTGCAAATAAGAATACAGGAGAAAACACAAGAAGAAAGGGGTAAAGTCATGTGGACTCGATGATGTAATATACACTTAGGCAGAGGATACCACCACTTAGGCACAGGGTATTTGTCACGACCCATTCCTGGGACCATGACCGGCGTACGAGGTGAACCGTCTATGGGAGCCCAGCTCATCCCGCATAAGCTTCAGAGAACAGAACATTTACCCAATAATCATATTTAAAGAAATATGAAAAAAACAAATAAAGATTTAATTTTTATGAATTAAAAACAAAACATATGTAATATAAATTGCGGAAATAATTTCAAATTAAAACATTTGAAATGTCTGAAACAGTAATAAAAACAAAAACAAATCCCACAGGAACACGGTGTGGAGCATCTAACAAATTATACAAACGGGGCCCGAACAAAAGGGCACTAACTGAAACTACTAAAATGCCTCACCAGGTACTGAATGCTGAAAAAACCCCAATCACCCAAAATCACCTGCAAATAAGAATACATGAGAAAACACAAGAAGAAAGGGGTAAGATCCCTTAGTCAGGAAACGACATTTCAGAGCGGCTTTAGGCCTCACAAAAATAGATTGAAAACATTTAAAAATACCGCACGCAGATATAAGTATATATACGTATACATGCTAGATACCAAATAGTAGTTTCAAAATTCATTTCGAAATTCTTCACAACCACATCAATAACAGGGATAAAGATGTACAAAAATATTTATTTGAAGACGTAAGTAATAAAACATGCAAAAGTTCTTAACAGGCATTCATGCTAAAGTTCATCATTTAGAACAAAAATGAAAACGTTATCAAAGTCAAACATTTATCTTTTGTATCAAATCGAAAACATTTTCAAAGCCAC
>CAODLS010778009.1:0-12280 GCA_948243855.1 Flueggea neowawraea | reverse complement strand
GGTTGATTCACGAGGTCTAACAATAAGTGTACTAAGGCATGGTAATTGTGTTGGTGATCTAAAAAGGCCATCACTTGAGGGCACAGGAAAAGATGTGGGATGTTGTGTGTGTTAGAAGTGGATGGAAAGCTAGCGCTAGTGGAGGCAAGTCGGGGTTGGACTTGGTTCGTTGTTATAGGACTTGAAGCCCTTCGGGGTGGTGTGGCATATGAGTAATTCTATTTATGAGTTGTGTAAGAAGAAAATTCACTTCAAGGTGGAGAATTGTTAATGTAGACGTCGATTTTCTTGGTCAAGATTGAAGCCATGATTGATAGTTGATGAAGCAAAGTCGAAATGGGATGGATTGGAGACGAAACGACCAAGGAGCGGCGTGGCGGTGTGTTACACGGCCTGAGACATGGCCCTGTCTTTCAATTTTTTACACGACCACGAATAATTTGGTCGTGTCTTGGTGGAGCTCGCCCGTGTTTTGCTTCTCTTGCACGTGTAACCTATTTTGGACATGATTCCTGCTTAGGAAAGGGTTCTAATACGTGTATTAGGGTTTTGGGTGGCCTATTTTGGCTATAGTTTCATTGTAAACTATAAATAGATGGCTTGGGAACAATCTTGCAAGTCTTTTGTTGCTTTTGACTCTGAATAATAAAATTACTAAGCTCTCTGTCCGTGGACGTAGATCGGTTATTGATCGAACCACGTAAATCTTGTGTTCTTGTGTGATTGCTCTTTGTTTAATTCCGTATTCTTCTATCGTCAGTTTTCCCTGACATCGGTCTTAGAAATTGGAAATAGAATCCTGTTATCATAAAATATAATTTTTAACGATAGTACTCTTTTCTGGTAATTCTTACAGGTTTAGTATTATAGCTACTATCTCCATATACCAAGAAACGATCCTTGATTCTTTGTTCATTTTTTATTTACTGTTGATTGAAGAATAAAATCAGAACTTTTTATACTTGTTCTGCGGTTTTCTCAGTGCAATTTGTTTCGGATCTCTCATATAAATTACAAGTTTGAGTAAGCAACATGCATAGCCTTAATACATGCTCCACACCTCAGGAGGACAAGTCTAGCTCAGGATGGATTTGATCTAGCCATGGAAGAGAGTCAGGTAGAAAGCTAACAAACTCGAGGACTCAAAGGCTTCTAGAGAACAATCCTGAGAACACAGAGAGCCAGATTCGATGTCTTTGATTCATGGAAATTATGGGATACTAGATAAGTCCACATGCAACATAGAACGTGGGTGGTCATAGGCAGAGCGCGAGTCATTTCAAACGAATGTGGAATTGGTTGCTCACCCCAAAAGAACAAAATGCGGAGAAAAGATTTTAGGGATTAACTGCCAAGGCATTTTTTACTTCGCAATATAAATACAAGAAAGAGAAACAGAATAAGGGATCAAACATCAAAGATTCTATTTTTACTTAGCTTCATTTTCCTTTCGCTTTCAACCCGTATTAGTTCAATTGCTTGTTGAGATGCATGGTGAGTCTCGGATTCTACACAGGCAACCATTCGGTTGTAAGAACTCCTACGATCTTTCTCATAGAGACAAAACATTCATTATTTACATGTAACTTTTTCAAGTTATAAAAAAATTTAACAAATAAATGAAAATTATTAATAAATCATTGATTGCAATATCATAAATTCGAATAAAAAAACATTACATCTCATAAGGAAGGTTGCACAAACCTCTTACAACCACCCTGTTCTACCTTCGTACAAGCCAAAGAAAAATGAATTGAAATTCCTTTTGCACCGACAAATCAAAATCTTCCTAATTGCAGAGTTCCTTTTATTTTTTCTTTTCTTTTTCTAGACAGAATCTCTTATGTATACATCAAATTATTATCTGAGTAAAATCAGCAAGTAGTTGGACGGGTGGATCTAGCATTTATGGAGTTCTTAATTGGAGACAATATCTTCTAATCAGTGAAGAAAAACAGTTCTTGAAGAAGATAGGAACTATGGTCTTAATTATTGGCCAACTTGTATACTAGTGATCACTTGCTATATCTATAAAGAGTGAATTTATCCCATATTTGTGACTGAGAATGTACATAATTTTGGGTTTACATTTAAATGACAATTTTCTCCTTTTAAGGTATTTTTTAGTTGAGTTAGACTCAATTTTACGTTAAGACTTAATTTTAAGATCATATCAGAATCACTTTACCTCAATATGGTAAGTATCCACTAAACTTTTTTCACTTGTTTAGACTCTTCAAATCTTTTATTCTATGGGACGAACTTTCAATATGTCTCACCCATTTGAGCTTTAAGTTCATGTTCACCGGATGAATTTTCAAATTTAATACAGATTGCACTTTTTTTTTGTTACTGATTGCACTTGAAAGGGTATTAAGAGTGAAATTGCCCCACATTACTTAAGTACATATATATCATATATTCAAGCAGCAATATTTCTTTTATAGAGTGAGTTAAATCTAATTTTAAAATTATCACCATGTGATGATTACTCACATGAAAAAAACAACATATCATTTAATTTACGTAAATTGATTCGATTTCAACTTCAAAACTGTTCAAAACTTGACAATTTAAGACTTTGAAATATAGAATAACTGAAGAACCAAATAGGAAAATTTAAAATTATTGAAGGAATCTGAAACTTGATTAAATTCTGAGTGACATCATAATAAAATGGATTGTTTGTTGAGCAACAACAATTAACTATAGCATTGCAACTTCCTCGTAGAGTTGCCGATGACTATTTTTACCGCAAAATAGTTATCTACCGCCACCTCCACCACCGCTGCCGGAACCAACACCAACGCCTTTGCCGGCCCCAGCCCCCACTACAACTCCTACACCAATGCCTATTCCAACTCCAAATCCTCCACCTCCACCACGACCCCCACCGAGGCCACCTCCTGCTCCCCCACCAGCCCCACCTCCTAAACCTCCTCCAGCACCTCCTCCTACACCACCACCTGCGCCAAACCCGCCTCCATGACCAGACCCTCCACCTAGTCCGCCGCCGCCGCCTCCACCACCACCTCATGCACCACCTACTCCACCTCCAGCTCCAAATCCTCCACCATGTCCTGAACAACCACCAAGGCCACCGCCACCACCTCCTCCACCAGCTCCACCACCAACACCTCCAGCTCCACCACCTACTCCAAATCCTCCACCACGTCCACGACCAAAACGACCTCCACGACAACGTCGACCCCATCGACAATAATCATCACCACCATATCCATATCTAGTTTTATCTAGTTTTTCACCAGCAAGAGCAATTTCACTCAAATGAAGAGCGACACACAGGAAAATAAGAACCAAAGAAACACATTTTGAAGAGAAACCCATTGTTTTGTGAGTACTAAAGCACAATTTGCTTGCTGTACTTTGCATGGAATCGCTTCCTTTTTATAGGGTTCATCCGCTAGCCACTTTACGGGAAGAGGCAGTGAGGGAGAGCATTTAATTGGTGCATGTTCATGGGACGCGTTGGAACAGTTGGGGGAGTAGCGGGAACATTTAATGACTTAATCGAAGTCAAAAGTGGACTTCTTTGATTGTTGCTAGGAGGCGTTGAATAATGCCAACTTACCAATCATCACTTCCAACGATTTTCCTTTCTCTCTTTTTTTTTTGTGTTATAAATTTTATAGCAAATTAGCAATTTAATTGAAAAAAGGCTCTTAATGAATAATAGATTGATTATTAACTCTCAAGAATTTTTTTTTTATATATTGAAGTATGATAGGCCATTTCTTTTGTAATTGAGAAAGAAGAGAGTTAAGCTGACGATTTGCATGGAAGTGTTAATTTCCTTATAAAGTGCTAATGATTGATCAAGTGTAGCCACTTTTGGTGAGGGCTTTCGATTGGTGCATGTTCTTCATGGGATGCGTTGTAACCTTTGGGGAAGCGGCTTGAACATTTAACAGCTCCAACTTAAAAGAAGGCCAACTTGGATAATTGCTTAGACGTGTTGAGTCTTTTAACTAAATATTCGACTGAAAAAACTGACCTTATAAATAGGTAGATTTTTTATCAATAATTAATTTTATAGCCACAAGAGAACTCAATATAGCTAAAAAATTCTTTTTTCTCTGTGCTGGTAATCATAGCTAGAAAATTAGAAATTTAAATATGAAGATTTTCTTTTTATTTTTGCTCGGATGTATCATACAGAAAACTTCATCGTAACTCGGTACATTATAATTACTATTTAAACTAGAGTAATATCCGTACTAGGCATGGTGCTTATCAATTTTTTAATTAAATATTATTAATAAAATAAAAAGTTAAAAAAATTAATATACTTTGATTTTATTTCTTACATTATGGAAATTTATAATAAAAATTTTATTGTCTTATTTTATATTAAATAACATTGGTAAATATAGATATATTGCATATCATAATTTTTGTACTATGCAATATGAATTATGATTTTCATTAAAATATTTTTAAATTAATATTAAAATAATAAAATTTTATATATTTTATTTGTTGTTGAGTATATTGTAAAATTTTGCCTATCAAAATAACCACTGTTTACATGTTTATTTAATATTTTTCAAAAATTGTAATTCAATCTCTCTTCTCATATTAGATTTTAATTTCAAATTTTGCTCCTATTAGATTTTTTTTTCTAAGTTTTTACTCTCAACACTCTATTTTTTATGCCTAATCTTGAAATCTAAACTATTTTTTTTATCATTATTACTTACTTAAATTTATCATAATTGAAGATGATACACTTTCATTTTAAAATGGAAGTTTTAGCAAAGTTAAGTGGAAATAATATATTTCTTATATAATATAGTAACCAGTTTTTTTATAGATAAGCATAAAGAAATTAATTGATTTTAAACTATTAGAATATAATTTGTCAAATAATTAAGCAGATATTTGTCAAAAAATTAAAAAAACTCACTATATATTTTTAAAATATGCCAATATATTTCTTTTTTGTGTAAAATATGCCAATATAATAGTGTATTCAACTCTTTTCAAATGAATAATAAAAAAAATAAATCCATTTTAAAGAGTGATAATGAAAAAAAATACGTATATCAATCAACTATGAAGTCATTTTAAAGCTTAGAAAAACTATCGAATCTCCTTAACGTAATACTCGTGTTGCACACAGACATATAATTTTTTTTATTTAATTGAACTTATTTTTATAAAATTAATGACTAAAATAAAATTAATTTACTTTAATTTTATTTAGCATGTTAAAAAATTTAAAATATTATTTTTTCATATTTATGTTAAATCATTTTAGAAATATATTGTGTAACATAATTTTCGTAGCATCTTAATATTTTCTTTACTAAGTAAATCTTGAATAGTAACTTTAGCAATAAAATCTTTATATTTTATTACTAAGTAAATTTAAATGAGTTTGAAGTCTTTTTTTTCTTGTATAATCTCTCTGGATAATTTCTCAGAAAAAAGTATTGATTCCCTTTTGTCTAAAAAAATATCAAAATAGACAACTATAATCATAATTAAATACATTTAGTGCTCTTTTTCATAAAATATTCAAAATATTTAAGTGTATTGTTGTTTTTTCTTAATACAATTAAAGAATTATAATGTATTAATTAAGTAGAAGACAAATGACAAATAAATAAATAGCCACTTGTCAAAAGCTTAGAAAAACTTCCTATCTATTATATATATATTGATGGAGGATTATCAATAATAACTAATGAGATACTAATTTCTTTCATTAAAAGTACGATTTAAATTGATTTTTCTATTTAAGAGTCCATGAACGATTTACAAACTAAATCACTTAGTCGTCCCTACATTAATTGAAAACTACTTATGTTTTATCTTTGAATAATTATTTAAAATTAATTTTACTTCCTCAAATATAACTAAGTTTCCATTACCATTAAATTTTCATGCACTCTTAGATAATGATGTATAACCTAATAAAATTTGTTGAAAAAAATAGTTTAAGAATGCAAAAATGACATTATTTAGTCGAAGGACCAAATAATATATTTTGTAATAATAATTCATGCAGGCCATAACATCTTAAAAATGTCATTTTATCTCAAAAGAAAAAAAATTTTGATTTTGAATTCGGATTATACGAGTTTTTGAATCTGAATCAAATCCATTGTAAGCCTGGAAATTCATAGTCATTTCCCCCCTTCTCTCTAGAAACCCTAACGCCCCCTCCATCTCTTCTCTGTTTGGGGCTGCCGTCGGCCTCCTTTTGCCGGCGGCAGCCCTCGTTTCCTCCCCTCCTCCTCATTCTCAACCTGCTCCGCTCTCTTCCCCTCTTGCTTTTCCTCTTCTGTTTTCTCCTCTCCTCTTTCCTCTGTTTGCTTTTTATTGTTATTTCTACTGGGTTTCTACTAGATCTATCTATTTTGAGGGTCTTTGACTCTGATTTCATGGATTTTGTCTATGACTTTGCTGGTTTTCTATCCCATTTTGTGCCCCTTGCAGGTGGGCTTGGTTATGGAGGGGTTTGGTTCTTGGTGGTCAGAGGAGTCTTTTGTGGCTGGTTTCTGATGTTGGTGGTCGGCGTCTTTCGTGGCGGAGTTGGTGGTGGCAGGCGGCTGGTGGTGGACGGCCGCTCCATCAGTGGAGGTTCCAGATCTGGTGGTCGACGGTTCCACGGTCTCTCGGTCGAAGTCTTTTTCAGTTCCAGCTTCAGATCTGGTCATTGTTGTTGTTTTTCTTGTATTGTTGTTTTTCTTTTTGGTTGTTGTTTTTCTTTGTTTGAATTGTTGCTTGATTGTTATTGCTGTATTATTTCAACTTGTAATGTTGTTAAATTTGCGTATGCTGATGCAGATTATTCGGCTTTTATTGCCGTTTATTTGGCCTGTCCTTAGGATTATTGGCGTCAATCTTTAGCGTTGTCCAGTCCAAAGTGTAAAATGGCTATTTGGACTGGATTTTTTCAGCAATGATATTTAGTTTCAGTTCAAACAAGAATAAAATCCATTGTATGATATAGTACAATGGTTTAGCAGTTAAAAATATTCTACTATGCAATCAACTTCAGCATGATAGTTATAAATATAGTTTTCGGTAAAGCAATTAAATGACTTCATAAAAAGTACGATTTAGTAATTATCACTATTTCTTTGAATATGGTTTCGAGATCTTATTATTAATTTTGTTGAGATTGAAGTGATTTATTTTAACAAGATTGAAGCCAATCTTGAAGGAATTGATTCAAGTCAAAGAAGGACAGTTTTGTGAAGGAAAACAAGCTGTTGTGAAGACACGAACGGACACAAGGGCGTTGAGCTGGAACGGATAATTAAGGTTTGCTCTTTTTTTATGTAACTTATTGTATGCAGAATAATGAATCGAAAGAATTCTTAGTTCATCATATGTTCAAAAGATAGGAAGCATTCTATTGCCTGGAAAACAAGTACAGTATCCTTTTGAGAAATTGTTGCGTATTTCTTCATTAGGGCTGATGAATTTAATCTAGTTTCACAAAAATTGCCTGTGCAGATGTTTTCTTAGTCATATTTTCAAGAGTCTCGAATTTCATGGGGTTCTTGTGGGTCTGTCAATGAACGAACACAATCTTTGCTTTCGAATTATGTTTGTCACCTTTTAGAACATGCCAACTTTCATTACTTGGTGAGGTTGACACTCCCAAGTTCACAGTAATGGTGGCTCAAAAGAATCACCACACTGAACTATTTCGAGCGAAAAGCCCAGACAATGTTCCTCCAGGTTTGTTACTTCACGGCTGAATGAGACGCAAAAAAAGAGATGCAGATTTGGAGGAGAAAGCAACAAGGTGTTATCCTCCAAGGTATCCACCAGAAGTTTGTATTTAAATTACTGCAGAAGTTTTTTGTTTGTCGAATCTCATTATCCTATGCTTCCTTTTTCCCCTTACTGAATGTAGCTTCAAGCAAACGAAGCTGAGAATGGAACACTAGAGAAACGGTTGAATGATCTGGTAAATTAACTAATTCTTTAGATTCTTTTCCTGTTACTGCATGTTTTAGCAAAATAATCTTGTTCCCTATGATGGCTGTTTGGCTTACCTACCCTTTTGTGGATCACATTTTTATGCATATGCTTGAAAAGAGGAACTTCTTCTATGGAGACACTAAACTTATATGAAACTTTACTTGATTGAATTCACTTTGTTGATCTTGTATGGCTGCTCATTTTTGCTTGGGAAGTTATGGGGCATGCTGGTGAAGTAGTATTGCTGGTGTCTGGTGAACCAAGCATGATGTTTTGCTTGTTTTTGTTTTTCACTGCTGCAATATGATGCTTTTCTGAAGTATGAGTCTCTAGTATGATTGAAATTTTCATAATTTTGCAATATTAGAAATCATTACATTCTAATGGACTTATGTTTTTACACTTTAGAGTTGATGAAATGTGCAGATATTCTGGATTATGACATTTTAGTTGGGTGCGTTATTTATTTTATTGCAGGAACATAATACTGTACCCTCTTTAAGAAAAGCACTCAAGGATGTGGCTATGGAGAAAGATGCAGCAGTTGTTGCACGGGTAAATGTTGTTAATTGATGATTGTGCTTACTATATCTATGCTGCCTTTTTTCTTTCCTTGAACACAAGTTATGATATTTTTAGTGCAGGAGGATATTTCAGCCCAACTTCGTACTTTTAAAAAACGTCTGAAGGAAGCAGAAGAAGAGCAATACAGGGTATGAAAGCAGCTTTTGGCCGTTATGTTTAATTGCGTAAGTTTTCCATATTGACATTTTTCCTAATAGGCAGAGGAAGATGCTGCAGCTTTGAGGGCCGAATTAAACTCAATACAGCAACAAGCTGTGGCTAATCCACTTGGTGGAATACCTTCTTTGGGTGTTTCCCTGGATCAAGTACAAAGCTTGGAGAAGAAGGTTGCTAGTTTAAAGTCTGAACTACAGGTTAGAATTGCTTTCTTCTTTTCTTTTTGGAGTTTTTATTTTATGTTTCTTATGGACATTCAAATCTTGTAGAGTGAGTTGATGTTGAGGCAACAAGAGCAAAAACAATTGTTGGAGGAGCGAGCCCGGATTTCAGCTATTGAGTCTGAGAAGCAAACATTGGAAGAGAAAATTGCAGCTCTATCCAGAAAGGCCTCAGGTACAACCATAGGAGAATTTCTTGCTTGTAGAAAATCTGTCATTCTTTTGTTGTGGTCTAGAATTTCGTGCATGTGTGCTGCCATCTTTCCGATGACAGAGTATTTTATTCCGTCCATTTACAAAAATCATCGTTGTTTGTTTAGTTATTTCTTGTTTTTTCTCAATATTTATACTTGCTTGCTTCTATAATGCAGAAGAAGTATCTGAAAAAGTAACGCATAACGCATTTTCAGTGGTAAGACATTGTCTTCTATTTTTTTTTCTCTGTCTGTTTAAGTATTGTAATGTTCCACAATTGTGCCTTACATGCAATGTTATCTTTTACCAAAGTAAGTCCTTCATAATTCTCAGTGGCCGGTTAAAACCGTGGATTTAGTTGGTTTATATTCTAGAGCTGTTTTTCATGTGCCTTATCTTGTTATTTATTTTATAGGAAGATAAGGAGAAACTTGAGAAGCAGTTGCATGACATGGCTGTCGTAATTGAGAGATTGGAAAGCAGTAGACAGAAACTTTTAATGGAGGTGAAATTTTGGCCTGTTAATCATCTTTCTATAATATTATTTTGTTTTAGAAGTTCTTTTTCCATCTGAATTGAAGGTGACTCTGCTTTACAATTTTGTTGGCAGGTTGATTCACAGTCTTCAGAGATTGAGAAACTTTTCGAGGAAAATTCCGATCTCTCATCATCTCGTCAAGAGGCGATAAATATAGCAAAACAATGGGAAAATCAGGTAATTTGGTGGTGTCAAAGTTTGGAATATGGAATGCTGTACCCATATAAATCTGACTAATCTATAAAAAAATTAATTTGGCTGGATTCTATGAAATCAAGAAGATACACTAGAGAGATTGACCTTTGAACCACAGATGGCAAATGCAAGTGGTTTGTTTAATTGCAAATAACATATGATTGATTTCTTTTTTTTTTTAATATATATTTGTGGGAGTGATATTGTCTCTGCTAGTATTTCTTTTATTTTTGCTTGTAGGGTCTTGTTTTTTTACCTGTAATGTGATAACATTTTTGCAGTTGAAAGACTCTCTTAAGCAAAACGAAGAGCTTCGTGGAATTCTTGACAAGTTGAGAACAGAGCAATCTAGTTTGCTGCCTGCAAATGGTACTGGCTCAAAGGAATATGCAGCTGAAATGATCTCCCTTAAGGTCAGTTGTTGATACTCGATGTTGGCAGGTTATTTTCTGATGAACTTCTCGTACTAACTGGTCACTAATGTTTTAAGCTCGTCTTCAAAAACCTGAACAAATCAGTATATCGATGCTTCCAATTTAAATTGATTATTTACCTAGATTTTATGTTTCTTACAGAGCCTACTAACAAAGGAACAGAGCAAAGCAGAAGCGTTATCAGCCGAGATTATGCAGCTATCATTAAAACTCCGACAAGCCACACAAGCATACAATGGTCTTGCACGCCTGTAAGTTCTCTCTATCTGTCTCCGTGTCTGTCTCTCTCTCTCTCTTCCCCTTGATGGTTCTCGAAGGTCCAGGCAGTGCTGAGTTCAATGATGAAATTTGGTGTATAATTTTCTGAAATGTAAATATTGTTTTTGAGCATTGCAGATATAAGCCGGTGTTGCGGAACATTGAGAGCAGTCTCATCAAAATGAAGCAAGATGGCTTCGTGACCGTGCAGTGAAAGCAGAAAGCAGTTTTGCGGTTATATTTGCTGTTTCCCTCCCTCCCGATTCTTAAGACCAATCTTGCTGAAATATTTGTTTCTTACCAGAAAAAGAACTCGTTGTTTCATTTATTAATATTTGGGGTTGAACTATCTTCTAGTTCAACACCAAATAACACAGCACGAATTCAAAGAATCGCCAATTTTGTTTGTCTGATTTTATATTTTTTTTTGTCCAAGATATCCATTATTAAGGGGAAAAAAATTACAATTTGGAGGATTAACATTTTTAAACCACTTGTCAGAAACCCATTTGTCATCATTAAAACATAGGCGTTTATGCATGTTAGTGTGTGTGATTTTGAAGTGAAGACTGCAACCGAAAATGTCATATATCAAACAATTTCCTGTTTGCAACTGTACATGTATCCATGCTCTTACGAAAATTTTCAAATAATATTAAGCAACACATATATGGAAATAATTATTGCATATGATCACCGATAATCTCCACATGAACAAACCCCGTCGCAGAAATGGTGAAAGCGATTAACATCTCTTACCAGAATCTCCCTTGTATATTTTGAAATGAACTTCGTAAAAGAATGGCAGTCTTCACATAACCTCAAGTTCTTCGTGATACGAATGGTTTCCCCTTTACTGGTATTGATCAGGCCGAATGCAACAGCTAGTTTTTCGCTATGCCCTAACACAATTCTCTCCTTTTCCTCATCATCAAGATCGTAAAGCACGACTTTGGTCTGCGGTTTATAGCCCTCTTCCTTCATCTCTGTTGATAGGTTGAACATCAAAGCATGAAGCTGCTCGTTCCGGGGTTTGAACTCATCGACAGACACAAATGAGTACATTTTTCTTTTCGCTTAAATCCAGCTGCGACAGGCACCTTTTGCAGCCCTCGGTCTTCCAAGAGCTTCTTTACCCTTTTCACTTTGCTCCACATACCGGCTTCTGCATAGATATTGGCTAGAAGCACATATTTCCCGGCATTTGTAGGCTCAAGCTGAAAAAGCCTTGTGCTTGCCTTCTCTGCGAGCTCTACGTTGCAATGGATCCTACATGATCCCAACAGAGAGCCCCAAACCTGTGGTCCTGGCTTAATTCGCATATCTTCTATCATTTTTGCAGCTTCTTCTAACCTATTAGCACGCCCGAGAAGGTCCACCATGCATGCATAATACTATACACTAGGACATATCCCGTGCTTTGAGAGCATAGACTGGAACAAAATCTTCCCCTCCTCGACAAGTCCTGCATGACTGCATGCTCCCAAAACAGAAACATACCATATTGGACTTGGCAACACACCATTAGAAGTCATCTCTTCAAAAATTTGGATTGCTTTCTTTCCAAAACCGTTAACACCATAACTCGAAATCAGTGAATTCCATGATATAACATCTCTGGTCCATTTGATTGAAAACTCGTTGCCCCAATTCGAGCTTACCACATCTTGCATACATGTTAATTAGAGCACTAATAACTGGCAAAATGCTATCGAGTCCCCTCCGAAGGACAT
>CAODLS010778000.1:0-27276 GCA_948243855.1 Flueggea neowawraea | reverse complement strand
ACTCCAGCCTACGTCTTTGAAATCGTTAATGTCGTTGGAAGAAGTTACAGAGAACTTGGGTTCTGGACTGAGAATATGGGTTTGTCGGAGAGCATTGGTGTTGGAAGCAAGTATAACAAGTCTATGAGAATTCTTGGACAAGTGTTTTGGCCGGGAGGGCCTTGTTCAGTACCTAGAGGATGGTCATTACCAACCATTGCAAAGCCACTAATGATTGGAGTACCTTTGGGAAATGCACACAGAGTTCATAGAAGTTGATTATGGCCAGCAAAGTCGCAATATAAGCGTTAAAGGGTTTTCAATCAATGTTTTCACTGAAGCCCTCCATAATCTACCCTATGGCCTGCCCCATAATTTCTCTGGTTGCAATTGCTCTTACGATTCTTTGGTAGAGAACGTTAACTTCCAGGTAATATATCTGTCACAACCTCCACTTGGAATTCATTATATTCATAACCATTTGAATATAATTGGTATCATTATTTGCATAAATTCATTTATGTATGTTTTACATGTAACAATATATGATTTATAATTTATATTGTGTTGCGAGGGTAAAAAATAATGTGGTCAATAAATTTAACAAACTAAATAATATAATTAATTTAAATCAATTAAGTGGTCAATATATTAAATTATGATGACAATTAATTATTTCTAGTGAAAATTTGCTTCTAGCTAAGTCTATGTTACCATGTTGATGATATGCTAGTATGTACATGTTAATTTTAGAAATTCTGTAGATAATAATCAGTTGCTTAATTGTAATGTTATGTGTTAAATATGTGTAAGATGGATATTGGTTGTTACAATAATGGAAAGTGATGCTCATGCAATACTGTAACTCATATTTCAGTGAGAATTCTCTCGTCTTGACTTCATGTATTTTTCAAACCGAACTAACTTCTTACCCTATTTTAAAGGTTTTTGACGCAGTAGTTGCTGATACTGCTATTGTGGCCAACCTTTGCGAATGCGCAGAGGTCTCACAGCCGTATTCTGAATCTGGCCTCCGGATGGTAATTTATTCCAATCCTAGAAAACTAAACAGAGCTTGGCTTGGCTCGGCTCTTTACAATGGCATTCAAACCATCCATGTGGATTGCTACTGTTCTTACCAATATCTACTTTGGAATTGTCGTTTGGCTAAGCGAACGGAGAAGTAATCCAGAGTTCAACAGAGGCAATCCATTGAAAAAGATTTTAACTGTGCTCTCATCAGCATTCATCACTATTTTTACAAAGGGTATTGAAACTTTTCTCACGAAAATCAATCAATATATATATAATAGTTAGGAAGTTTTTCCAAATTTATGACAAGTATCTCCTTAATAGTATTTTGAAAAAACTCCCTAACTTTTATATATATATTGACTCTCTAACTTTTATATATATATTGATTTTTTTGATATAATTTTGCTATCAATTGAATTGATTTAAAATGATTGGCACATGTATTCTGTTTTAATTTCTCTTTTAAATATAAACAAAAAATAAGATTTTTTTGTTTATATTGACTTAATTTAATGCATGCATGTGCATTCGTTTGATTAATATTATAATATATGAATTAGAATCTTTTATTTTGATAAATCTATACATTTCTTTAAGAAAAAGAAATAACATATTTAATTTATGAAAGAATTATGATTAAAATTATGAAATTTCATAATAATTTTAAATATTTAATACTTATAGTTTCTCTCTTAATTTGCTAATATTTTAATTTTTATTATTAAAGTACTAATTTTGAAAATATTTCAAAACAAAAAATGTATTGTTTGTTAATTAAAATAAAAAAATATTGTTATTTACTGTGCATAACACGAGTTTTGCTCTAGTTTTACAAATTGTCTTTAGTTGTCTGTTGATGATTGGTGCTAGCAATTTACTGAACTGAGTCTCTAATTTCATTTCAATTTAATTATAGGTGATGGAATTCGCAACATTGCTCAGTTGGTGATGGTACCATGGCTTTTCTTGGCGTTAGTTGTCACTCAAAGTTTCACAGCTAGTTTGACATCTTCGCTCACTTTTCAACAACTTGAATCATGATTGGTTGATGTTGAGACTAAGGCAGAATAGAGCAAAAGTTGGTTGTGATATAGACTCTTTTGTTGGACAATATTTGGTTACAGTTTTAAAATTCCAACACGATCAAGTTGTGCCGATAAATTCTGAAGATGCTAATGCTCAAGCTCTGTTATGCTTGTTTTTTCCTACTAAGTTGCAGCAGAAAACTTGTTACGGTCCATGAGAGAGAGGAATGAAAAAGGCTCATTTGAAACCTTTGTAAATGTGAAATGCATGCATGCATTGCTATCAAATATAGTCTTTCAGCATCAATGGACGTGTATGTAGTTTAATGGTATCATCATTACTATCGTGAAATATAGCTTTCCAGTATGCGGGAAGGGGACGACAGTTCAGTTCACCGTAGAAGTCAAATCTTAAAGGAGCTCTTTTGTTTTTTTTTTTTTCTCTTGACTATGAAAGGAACTCTTTTTGTATAGTGTTAATACTCGGGTCATTTTTGACAGGTTTTTCCTAAGGGTTCTCCTTATCTTCCTGAAATATTTCCGAAGCAATAGTAAAGGTAGCAGAAAGTTGGAAGTTGAAGAAGCTTCAAGATTCATTAACATCCTCGTACAATTGCTCAGCTTCAGCGGATTCTAATATGGATCATGGGAGGCTGGAGCTTACTAGCTTCTTGGGACTCTTTGTGATTCCATGGATTATACCTGCAATTGCTCTTTTTGTATTCTATATGTCTCGTAACATTTGCCAATGTCAGAGACAACAGCAGCAGCCTCCTCATCAGCTAGAGCTTCAACAGTGGGAGCAACATGATATCCGTACTGATGCATGGCAGCAACATAATTTTCGGACTGATGAAAATGTTATGTTTGCTGCGGAAATGGAAAACCAACGTCTTCGTCATCCGTAGTAATCGTTCCTTCTGTTCAATACAACTAGCTGATTGGTGCAGTTGTACAAATTTGAATCAATGAATCTTTGTTTTGAACCTGAATCAGGAGAATTTAAGTAACTCACCTGTCTATACAGACCAGTTGAGTTCGGATTTCTTTGAGTTCTTTACTTTTTTGCTTAGACACTCTTGGTCAACATCTATATAATAACTTACCAATAAGAGGCAGGTTCATGGTTAACACGTTGAACTTGAGTAGATTTACCTGTTAAGGGATAGATGTTCGAAATTAGACACTTGACACTTATTGGGAGAAAAGAAACTGTTAATATTGCAATTCAAAAGTGTTGCTCAGTTTTTTTTTTCCTTAGAACTTATGATTATTAAATGATAACATGATGAAGACTGGTGTGAAAGGATGTTTCAGAGCTAAGACTCGACTTGAAAAGTTTAAGCTCCGTTGAGTTTGTACTTGACTGAGTCTGTTTTCAATGCAAATAGGAAATGAAACAAACAAGTTTAGTGGATTTACTGAGACATTTCTTGAAGAATATTTTCCATTTATTTAGCAAATAAGTTTGTACCTTCAGTATCATGATTCTGTTGACTTGTTAAAAAAAACTCGTTATCTTGAAGTCAATGGCTTGGTTTATGATTACCTCTATTTTAAGTTGAGCTAAAAGATTTGACTTTGCAAGATAAAAAGTGTTAATTTACGAGTATCGTGATTTAACAGTGGGTGATTCGTTTTGCAGGGTTGTCTGCAGAAAAATTGCATTGAACTATATGGAGTCTTTTACAAATTTGGTTTTCAGGAATCGAGCTCTCAACCCTGAATGTTGAAAACAACTCTGGTATTATAAATCTACAAGCCTATTGGTCGCTTTGAACTACGTTTACCCTCTGTGTAAGATGATGTAATGTGATTGGTTTCGAAAGCAGAGACCAAAGAAGGAATCATAAAATTGACCTGATTAAGCTTCACTGACTAGATAACCAACAAAATCCAATCTCTACATTATTTTAAATGGTACAGAACTTGGAACATTTCTGTATCAACCCAGCAGCAAAACAAAAAATAATGCAGCAAGACATTGGAATATTTTCAGTTCAAAGTTTATTTATAGATTATTTGCCGTATAAAAAACTACAGATTCTTAAAACCAAAGACTTTGAACCAGTCTTATGGCCTAGGTATTCTCTCAAAGTCCACTCATGCTATTATCATGTACCCTGTCATCCTGTGGATTGACATTGCAAGAAAATTTAGATGTTTAGTAGAATAGTGATAATTAGAATTTTGTGTCAGCCTTCACATTTCATATGGTTCACAAGATTCTTGTTCTAAGAGGTAGATCAATTTTAGTCAATTGTAAATTTGGTACATTTCATAGTAAAAAGGTACCGAGACATGTCTTTCGGAGTTACAATATACTGAATATGCAATAAACATAATTAAAATGCTTAAAACAAACATAACTTAATGTAGAAGTAATCATTAGATGATATAAAATTGCTTCCTTACATCTGGTAGGTAAATATGTTTAGGAAATAGTTTCTGACTTTCTCTGGTTTTCTCAGAAGACACGAGCCGCATTCTTGCAGCTTTCTAAAGTCAAACATGTTTTCACAGGATGGCAACAGGAGTGTTTCTATATAATTAAGCATAAGTTACTATTACAAGCATTAGTTTTTATCAATGCAAAAGACAAATTTTCCTAAAATGGCAAGAAAAACATTCTTCTGCTTTAGACTCATTCTGCTGTTCTTCTTTTTAGCTTTCTCTGGTGTACTATCAATGGAGGATTCTTTAAGCAAACCGTCGAAAAAGTTCAGTTTAGGCGCCATTGTCGATTTAAATTATCATGTTGGAAAGAAAGAGAGAGTAGCTATACAGATGGGAATGGGAGATTTCTACACAAATATTAATAACCGCCCTGTTTTGCACATTAAAAACTCCCGGCAAGATCCCCTGCGAGCACTTTCTGCAGGTTAGAGTTTCTGTTTTCACTCAATGCTTGTAGCCAATGATGTTATATATTTTTTAACGTTTGTCTTATGGTCTAGTAACTTTGTCAAATCCCTTGATCCTGATGGGATTAGCTAATGATGTTGTTTATATAGTATTGCAGTTGGTATATATATTATATGTATGTTCCAGCTGCAATTTTGATCAGCTTAAAAAGTACAAATGACTATTGATTGAAATGTTCAATAGAACAGAAAATTTGAAGTTTTATCTTGCTTAAATCCTTGACAGTTTTAACTCAAATGCAGCTAAAAGCCTGATAAAGAAGAATCATGTAGCAGCCATCATTGGCCTTGGAACGTGACAACATGCTGCCTTTGCTGCCGAGATTGGAAACAAATCTCAAGTTCCTGTTCTTTCTTTGGCTGATGACGTCCCATCTTGGGCATGCCTGCAATGGCCATTCTTGGTTACTGTAGCCCGCAGCTAATTTGCGCAGATGAAAGCTGTTGCTGCAATAATTGGTAGCTGGGAATGGCGAAAAGTGAATGTTATTTACGAAGATATCAGCTCAGATGTCAATGGTGTTGTTCCTTATCTTAATCTCAGCTCTGCAAGATGTTGGCTCGGAGATTAGTGATATGCTTCCTCTTCCTCCGATAAGCTCTCATCATTATTCGCTATCTGAAAAGTTAAGTCATCTTAGAGATGGCCAATGAAGAATTTTCATTGTTCATGGTTCAGTAACATTAGCAGAAGAGATATTCATAGAAGCAAAGAAATTAGAAATGATGGGACAAGATTTTGTATGGATCACGACTAGTGAATATACAAATTTGTTTGATACGTTAAATGCAACTGTAGTCTCCTCGATGCAAGGTGTTCTTGGAATCAGAAGTTACTTTCCACATTTTGGAAAGGGTTTTGATGATTTTAAGTCAAGATTTGTCCACAAGTTCCATTCAAGATATCACGAAGAACCACATTCAGAGCCAGACATATATGCTTTACAGGCGTATGATGCTGTGCAGGCAGTAGCAATTGCAGTGGAAGGAATTCCTGGTTTCCTAAATTCAACTAGAAATTCAATTAGAGGCGAAAATCTCCAGAGAAGAATATTAAACACAAACTTTCAAGGCTTAACCGGCGTCTTGGAGTTCAGAAATGGAATGCTTACACCAGCACATATTTGAAATAGTGAATGTGGTAGGGAAAAGTTATAGAGAACTCAGTTACTGGACTGACAAACTCGGATTTTCAGAGAACGTCAGTGGAGGGAGCAAGTACAGCAAGTCAATGAGAATTCTTGGACAAGTGTTTTGGCCAGGAGGGCCTTGGTCAGTCCATAGGGGATGGTCACCTCCCACAACTGCAAAGCGGCTGAAGATTGGAGTACCTGTAGCAAATACTCATAAAGACTTCCTTAATGTCGTGGATGATAAACAAAAGAGTAATGTAAGTCTCAGCGGATTTGCAATTGATTTTTTCAGTGAAACTTTGAAGCTATTGCCTTATGACCTTCCACATGACTTTGTTCCATTCAATGGCGCTTATGACTCCTTGGTAAAAAACATTCATTTACAGGTAAAAAATCATCTCCATTGATATCCATACTTGCAAAAAGCAATGTATTTTAATTATGTAACTAACTGGTTGCTGCATTCAACAAGATTTTTGATGCAGTAGTTGCTGATACTGCTATAGTGGCTAAATGTTGCAAGTTCGCTGAGTTTTCTCAGCCTTATTCTGCCTCAGGACTCCAGATGTTGATTTATTCCAAGCCGAAGAAAGTAAACAGAGCTTGGCTGTTTACAAAGCCATTCAAAAGAGAAATGTGGATTGCCACAGGTCTGACAAATATCTATATCGGAGCAGTTGTTTGGCTGATCGAATGGAAATTTAATCCGAAGTCTAGAACGGGGAGGATGGAATTGAAGGATATTGCAACCATGCTCTCATCAGCATTCATTACGCTATTTTCACTAAAAGGTAATTCTGTTTTCCATCAGTTTTGCAGGACAAAGCATGTGCCATTTTTTTTTTGTTAAACGAATTCCAGGACTGAATTTTGATGCCATTTCTTGTTTGGTTTAATTGTATAGGTGATGGAATGCAGTGCAATTTGACTCGGATGGTGATGGTATCATGGCTGTTTCTTGCATTGGTGATCACTCAAAGTTACACTGCTAGTTTAACCTCCCTACTTACCGTTCCACCACCTATTCCAGCAACAATTGATGTTCAGACGCTGCAGCAGAATGGAGTGAGAGTTGGATATGATGCAAACTCATTCGTCGGCCAACATTTGCAGACCGCCCTAAAATTCCAGCCAGACAAAGTTGTGCCGTTTTATTCAGAAGATGCTTATGTTGATGCTCTTGTTACAGGAAAGATTGCTGCAGCATTTCTTGAGGTTTCGTATGTCAGGGTTTTCCTAGCCAAACTTTGCAAGAATTTTTTCACTTCAGGACCTACATTCAAAGTTGGAGGGTTTGGATTTGTGAGTATCCATTATCACCTGCGTTTCTGCTAGAAATATAATTTGTTTCTAGATTATAGAGTCCTTTCAGGATGGCCTAAAATATTTATCTCAATTTCGCGTTTCAGGTTTTCGGAAAAGGCTCTCCTTATCTTCCTGACATATTTGAAGCAGTAATAAGAGTGGCAGAAAAGGGGAAGCTGAAGCAACTTGAAGATTCATTGATCTCCTCTTACAAGTGCTCAGTTCCGAAGTCCGATGATGAAAAACAAAGACTGGAATTTAATAACTTCAAGGGGCTATTTGTGATTTCATGGGCCCAGCAATTGCACTTCTGATATTCTTCATTTCTCCTTACATTCATCAATATCATGCAAATTGCCTTTGCAAAGCTACGGTACGGCCGCAGCCACAACTGCAAGAACAACAACAACATGATGAAGACGTTCTATTTGCTACGGAAATGGAAAATCAACGTCACATACAGTATCGTATTGGTGTTTTCTGACACAATTAATGTTTTGGTAGATCAGACATCTGAAATTTTCCGTAACTGTAAATACTGCATAACACCTTCAGGTTCTGCTGCTGTCAAGAATTCAAACAAGACAAATCATATCCAAAAACGAAAATCAATAATGAGAACAATTATGTTCTAATGTTTCAAGCATTGAGTTCTATTGGATGTTTCTTGACTATGAAACCATTTCATTTTCTTCTCAGATATGGAAGAATCACAGGTTGTCAGATCAGTATGCTCAACGGAGTAAATCACTTAATCAAGGAGTTCTAAAGTTGCGCCAATGAACCAATAAGTTGTTGGTCCAATGATTAGCATACTAGTCTTGAGTGGACTTTATGTTACAGGATAGGGGCACTGGCCGTGAGTTCTAGTTATATATCCCAACTGACAAAAGAATAAGAGAGAAAGTTCATCTCAAAAAGATGTTCTGAAGATAATGTTGCTGTTACTAGTTTAAAAGCTGCAAAGTTCAAACTTAAAGAAAGATGTGTTCTGTAAGTGTCGAAGTTTCTAATTAAAGCGCCGCAAATTCAAAGAAAGACTTGTCCTGGAAGTGTTGCGTTTTCTAGTTTAACCGCTGCAAAACTCATAAAACGTAAAGACTTTGAACAAGTCCTGAGTACAATCCTCTTCATGTCCACAACGATAAGCATATATTTCCGTAAGGGATATCACCTTAACCCCATGTTCTTCCATGAATTGACACTGAAGAAAAAATTTAATCTTTCAAACATAGATGTGCCTAGAATCAACCCTGCATATCTGCCTTCTCTTGACAAATACATTCTTGCTTTTTTTTTTAATTTTTTTTGATTGAATTAGTTATGCTGCAACAACTTCACTTCCTTGTTTACTGGAGCATGATATTGAAAGCTCTATAAGTTGGCTGAAACTTATCTACAAACATTAGCTTGGACGAAAGGAAAACAGAAAGAAACTGTTGGATATTTTCAAAATGTGTTTATCTCTAAAGATAAATGCATTATTATCAAGATAATTGTTTAGTTTATCAAAATAAAAATTGTTTTGGTTTTATCCAGATTTATTAAGATTATCATCATGATAAATATTGATTTAATCTTTATCATAATCTTAATAAAAAAGGCTATCTAACCCTTATAAATAAGACCCCTCATTGGCATAGTTTAGCTACAAAAAACTATTCCAAGTTTTCATCAATTCCTCTCTTCACACATCAAAGTTGTTTGTTCTAATTTCACTATTGCAAGGTGCAGGTAAGTGCTTCATTGTATCTTAGAGGGTTTGCTGAATCTCGTTGCAATATCGAGAGCAAATTAATCTTTAGGAAACTGACATTTGATACACGCCTTGAAGCCTTGTTCTGACTATCTATACAAGTTTTCTTGAGCTTGGTACTAACAATCTAAAGTTTACTTTCTACGATGGCAAAAACGGGTTCACTTCTTGTTGGTGACTCTCGAGTTGGTGTATGTGTTGAACACTCCAAGGCCGAAGGAGACTGAGAATGAGACCGTTGCTGAGATAAGGAAGAGGCAAAAGTTGGAGACTCATAACTACACTTGCAGGAGTCATATCCTCAATGCTATGAGTGACTCCTTGTTCGATTTGTACTACAATATTTCATCTGCGAAGGAACTCTGGTAAAAGCTGGGGACTATGTACATGCAAGATGATGCAACCAGTAAGAAATTTCTTGTCTCTAACTTTAATAACTTCAAAATGGTTGATGGTAGATCTGTTATGGAGCAATTTCGTGAACTGGAAAGGATTTTGAATCATTTCTCACAACATAATTTGAAGATGGATGAAATTATTATTGTGTCTTCTATAATTGATAAATTGTCACCCTCCTGGAAAGAGTTTAAACGAACTCTGAAACATAAGAAATAGGACATTTCTTTTGATGATCTTGCTAACCATCTTCGCATAGAAGAGGAATGTCGCATGCAAAGGAACAAAAGGAGCAAAATGCTCAGGAGCTATCCAAAGTGCATGTGGTTGAGGACGGACAATCCAGAAAGCCCACAATCAAAAGGCCTTACAAGGCTGGTGGTTCGGGAAAATCAAAGAACCAAAATCAGAACCAAAAGAAACAGAAAATAACCTGCTGGTTCTGTGGAAAGGAAGGTCATTACAAGTCCGAATGTCACTTCTGGAAAAAGAAGAAGAGAAATCAATTTTTTTTCCGCAATGACAATGACAAATTGATTGTTGTAATATCTGAGATCAACCTTATAGAGGACGACATAGCTTGGTGGATTGATTCACGAGCTACCTGGCATGTTTGCAAGAACAAGAAGTTCTTCAAGACCATGGAGGCAGTAGATGAAAATATTTTCTTGTACATGGGGAATTCTGCTACCGTTCCTATCAAAGGCATAGGAAATGTAGAGTTGAGATTCACTTCTGGAAAAATTGTAACTCTTACGAATGTTTATTATGTGTCAGAAGTAAGGAAGAATTTAGTTTCGGGTAGTTTACTGAACAAGTTTGGCTTCAGGCTTGTGTTTGAGGCTGATAAGTTTGTATTGTCAAAGGGTGACATGTTTGTGGGAAAAGGGTTATGCATGTGAAGGCATGTTTAAGTTGAATATAATTGCTATCTCTAATAAGAATGATGTTTCTGCTTATATTGTTGAATCTTCTTCATTTTTATGGCATAATAGATTAGGATATGTTAATTTTAGAAAACTGCATGATATGATTAATTTGAATTTATTGCCTTACTTTAATAAAACAAATGAAAAATGCAACACTTGCATGTTAACAAAGATAACAAAAAAGCCATTTTCCTAAGGTTGAAAGAAATTTGAAATTGCTTGACTTGGTTCATTCTGATGTATGTGACATGTAGAGCACACCTACAATAGGCGGAAAGAAATATATATTTTATTACATTTATTGATGATTATGGTAAATATTGTTATGTGTACTTGTTGCATACAAAAGATGATGCAATGGTGAAGTTTCAGGCCTACAAGGCAGAAACTGAGTTGCATTGTGAGACATTTGTCAAATGTTTAAGGTATGATAGGGGAGGAGAGTACTATGACCCTAAGTGCTTTGAAAGAACTAGAATAGTCCATGAGACTACAACCCGCTATACTCCACAACAAAATAGTGTGGCATAACATAAAAATCGTGTTTTGACTGAAATGGTCAATGCAATGCTTTCAAACTCTGGTTTGAGTAATGGTTTTTGGGGTGAGACATTGTTGACATCATACCATATTTTAAACAGGGTTCCACAGAAAAGGAACAAGGTTACCCCATATGAACTTTGGAAAAAGCGAAAACCAAACCTTAACTATTTACAAGTCTGGGGTTGTCGAGCAGTGGTTAAATTACCTGAACCCAAAAAGAGAAAATTGGGTGAAAGAGGAGTGGAGTGCATATTCATTGGATATGCACAACACAACAAGGCATATCGATTCATGGTAGTCGAGCCTAATGATTCAATTTCAATAAACACTGTAACTGAATCTAGAGATGCAATCTTTGATGAGAACATATTCAAGTATGTTTCTAAAGGTTTTCTCGAGGAAAACCAGAAAGGGAATAAGGTCATAGAATCTGATCAAGAGACAGAAGAGGTTTTTGAACTTCGACAGAGCAAAAGAGCTCAAAAGGTGAAGTCCTTTGGTCTTGATTTCTTTACTTACCTAGTTGAAGGAAGTAGGGAAACAATGATTAGACAAATTCCGTATTATTTCAATACGAAGGCAGATCCCCAAACGTATGATGAAGCAATGAAATCATATGATGCTACTTTGTGGAAAGAAGCACTTAATGATGAGATGGATTCCATTGTGGGCAATAATATATGAGAGCTAGTTGATCTACCTCCTGGTTGCAAGCCAATAGGCTGCAAGTTCCTTTTTATGTTAAAAGGAAAATTGATGGATCCATTGAAAAACACAAAGTCAGATTGGTTGCTGAGGAGTTTACCCAGAAGCATGGAATAAACTATTTTGACACTTATTCGCCAATAACATGAATGACTACAATTAGAGTTCTTATAGAGATTGCAGCTATATATAAGCTGGTAATTCACCAAATGGACGTGAAAACAACATTCTTGAATATGAGGAAATATATATGGAACAACCCGAGGGGTTTTTTGTTCTTGGTCAAGAACACAAAGTGTGCAGGCTTCTAAAATCCTTATATGGATTAAAACAAGCACCAAAACAATGGCATCAAAAGTTTGACCAGGTTGTGCTTGCTAATAGATTCAAATGAATCTGATAAGTGTGTGTATAGCAAGTGTGATGACAATGGTAAAGGTGTCATTATCTGTCTTTACGTAGATGAGCTAATTTTTAGAACTGACTTAGAGCAGGTCGAGTTGACCAAAAGTTTTCTTTCAAGCAAGTTTGCTATGAAAGACATAGGGCAAACATATGTCAGTGTAGGGATTCAAATAATAAGAGATGAGTCTAGTATCACTCTTACCCAATCCCATTATATTGAGAAAATGCTCAAAAAGTTTAATCATTTTGGTTGTGCCCCGGTGTCTACCCCTCAATACGTAAGTATAAAGCTAGCCAAAAATTCTGGCAGTCTTGTTTCACAACTGGAATATTCTAGATTAGTTGGATGTATGTAATGACCTGTACGAGGCCAGAAATAGCCTTTGCCGTAGGCAAATTAAGTAGATACACAAGTAACCACATCGATTTGCACTAGTCTACAAGTCGAAGAGTGTTACAGTATCTAAAGAAAACTATTAACTATGGCTTAAGTTATGGAGGTTATCCTTCAGTTCTAGAAGGGTTTTTTGATGATAGTTGGATTTCTGAGAGAGAGAATCTTTCCTCTACTAGTGGATGGATTTTCATACTTAGCAATGGTGCAATCTCTTAGGCTTCCAAGAAGCAGACTTGTATAGTTGATTCCATCATGGCAGCAGAGTTTATTGCTCTAGCATCGACTTTTAAAGAAGCTGAGTGGTTGCATGATCTGCTGAATGAAATTCCTTTGTGGCCGAAACCGGTAGCTCCTATATCTATCCATTGTGATCGTGAGGCCATTTTGGCACGATCTTATAGCCAAGTGTACAATGGCAAGTCCAGACACATTGGACTGAGGCACAATTGTGTCAAATAATTGATCACAAATGGAGCTAACACAATTGACTACATGAGAACGAGTCAAAATTTGACTGATCCATTGACTAAAGGATTGCTAAGAGACTTGGCGAACAAAACATCAAAGGGGATGGGTCTTAAGACCATGTTTAGGAATCACCAATAATGGAACCTCGACTCAACATTTGACATGACATTAAGTCTTGAGTTCAATGTAGTCAAAGTACATTATTAGTGTGGTTGCAAGTGCTGGATTATTTAACTGTCATCCCAAGGTTGCCAGTGCTTGGTACTCTCATGTTAAGGAAAGAGGTTGAGATTATTCTCTTAATAGTCTTCAAAATGTGTTGAAATTACGGGGGTACCAGAGTGAAGTCCACCTACATGAATGCGTATAGTGTGTCCGCTTCACGGAGTTAAGGTCTTGACTCTCAAGCATTCATGAATGATACAAGGCCTATGTAAAATGTGCTAGTTAAATTATGTAGCTTTTGATATATGATTATATGTGTGCAAAGTTTGTTCTACTTATCAAATAGAATATGTGGTTCAAAGCTTGTCTACCATTGTATTCGAATGGGTTGTAACGAACTTTCACTATGTAATGGTTTAATCACAAGACACCATTACTTATGCATATAAGGTCTGGAATTGATGAATGTTTTGTTTTGTAAAGATTCGTTTTCGCATATTTTGAAAATAGCGGGGAATTGTTGGATGTTTTCAAAATGTGTTTATCTCTAGAGATAAATGCATTATTATCAAGATAATTGTTTAGTTTATCAAAATAAAAATTGTTTTGGTTTTATCCAGATTTATTAAGATTATCATCATGATAAATACTGATTTAATCTTTATCATGATCTTAATCAAAAAGGCTATCTCCAACCCCTATAAATAGACTCCTCTTTGGCATAGTTTACCTGCAGAAAACTATTCCAAGTTTTCATCAATTCCTCTCTTCACACATCAAAGTTGTTTGTTCTAACTTCACTATTGCATGGTGCAGTTAGGTACCTCATTGTATTCTAGAGGGTTTGCTGAATCTCGTTGCAATATAGAGTGCAAATTAACCTTTAGGAAAATGGCATTTGATACATAACTTGAAGCCTTGTTGTGACTATCTATACAAGCTTTCTTGAGTTTGGTACTAACAAAAACTTCCATAACCGATAAAAAATTCACAAAAAACAACGCTTACAGAGAAGAAGTCAATGCAGTTTCTCTAAGCATAAACTTGAATTAGTCATTCTGTTCAATATTTCCAAATAATCATGGCAGTAATGCTGCAAAAATATTCCCCGCCTGAAATTTACGTTTTGACTTAAATTTTAAGCCGTAAATTTGAATAAACCTGGACACAACATTGTGCTTAGAGCATTCTCAACAGTCTTCTTGTTGTGACTCCCTATAATTTTATATAATTAAATTTTGGTCTACTATTTATTTCAAAATTTGAAACCGACCCACTTTTTTCTTCTTAACAATTAATATTTTATTGTCAAATTCAAAAATAGGGAGAAGAGTGAAGATTTGCTCCATAAATTAAGGTCAAATTTGATGTTAACGCAAAGCGCTAAATAGCGGGTGATGCGACCCGCCATGAAAGCATGGCTGGATCTTGAACTGCATCTGAAGTGCACAAACAGCCCTGCAAAGTAGCATAACCATTGCTGCCTTACTTAGCAAGAATTTTTTTGCAGATTCGAAGAAATCGTAATCTGATTATACCCGACACGAAGTCGGTTAATTGTGCGTAGCAGAATCATTTACTTGTGATTTTTTTTTTTGCTGTCATGAAAGATTGCATCTCTTTAGTGCCTTGTGAACTGTACAAGTCCAAGTAGCATATATAATTAATTATATAAGGCAGAGCCTGGATCTAATTTGAGCATTTATTCCTGTCAATGAATGAATTATTGCAAAACATTTATGAACTTTCAAGATACAGCTTCATCCGAGAAAACCATTCCTAACTAGTGCTTCATTAAGTGCCATATTTGTTGCTCCATTTAAGTTCTGATTTGATTTCTAATGTCTGTAAAACGTATGGCATCGAGTAATTTTGGATTAAGTAAAGTAAGAGCTTTTTAAAGTACAAAATCTTTTTCGGATTAGTTTTTATGACTCGAATGGAGATTTGTCGAACAGACATATTCAGAATGTAGAATTGGAGATTAAAAAAATTCAGGATCTACTGCCGCAATGTATCGGATTACATAATAAACCCAATTTTCATAAATTTCATTCATATATACAATTAGAAATGATATTTACATTTTTCGTTTTGGTCATGTTCTTGGAAAATAATTTGATCACAACGAAGAACGACACTGAAAAAGTACATATCAAAGTATCAAACATTTGTTCTGACAAACTCTTCCTTTCATACATCCCAACACAAAACCACTAAACTTTGCCTTCCAACTTGACTTATAAAAAGAATACACAAGACCCTCAAATCAAAGGATGAAATTAATAAGACATTCATTGAAAGAAAATAAAAATAAAAGATCATCAACACATTCATTCCTAATCTGTTAAAGCAAAGACAAACATATTTTTTCCTCTGTTTTTTCTTCTTTTAAATCACCGGTGCACATGTTTTTCTCTGCAACCCAATCATGTATTCCTGAGTGGTCCCTTTTTTGGATGTGAACACATCACGTGAATGCACAGTTTAGCATCACAGAGAGAGCATCAAAAAGGCAAATGGCCCCCCAACCTCATCCCCCTCAATCCAACTCCTTTCCAGTATTTTTTTTCTTCCAAGCATGGTCTTAGTCACTAATGCAGGTCTAAACGGGTATTAATGTAATCTCCAGCATTACAAGATCCCATCAATTAAAGACAGGATGATATGGAAGCTTGCAAGCATTTAAAAAAGACACCTAAGAAAAAAAATGGTTTAGTCACTAATGCATACCTAGCGCAAAGGTATTATAGTCATCTCCAACGTTAAGAGATCGATATTAGTTGTAAGCATTTAAACTGGCACCCAAGAAAAAACGAAAGGGTCGATGCTAAAGATGTGGTTGGTTTTCTGGGTAAGTCATTATTGTGTACTTGAAAAACTCCCATAAATATGACAAAATAATAACTATTTTTGAGGTTTTAGACTACCATGCTTTTTGGTTTTGATAAAGAGAATTTATCTGTCAGTTCAACCATGGCTTGGAAAAAAGGGACTCAGTGGAAAGGGAGTTTTAAACTAGTAGGAGTTGCTGCTCTTTTTCGGTGGGAGGAGCTGTGGTGGGGTCGTTCTGTGGGGATGGTGATGGTGCTCCATTTTCCATTTTCTTTAAATTCTGTTGATGATACACTTGCCTCAGTCTCTCTATTTCCCTCTTCAATGCTTCCTGATGAGCTGCAATTTTGTAATTCATTAGTAAAACGGGTACATCAAACTGGTAATCACATTAGAAACGATTTAAGTACTATTAAATTACATATATTAAACACGATTTCAATACCACTAAACTACAATTTTGATACTACTAAACTATGACTACAACCGTTACGTATGCATCAACTGTATATATGCATGAATGCAACCTTGATTCTTTACAAATTTTCATATCATTCAACTGGAATGAAAAAAAAAATTACAGAACTTTGTTTTAATTGGATGAAAATCACACTTGTCGATTTTGTAACTCAGCAGTAACTCCTATATATGCAGTACAGCTGCTACTTATAGAAACTCAGTCCCTATAGTTGTCTAGAATTAAAGTTTATAGATCCAAGCACACAGGAGACATTAAATGTATCATTGATTAAAAAACTAATATATTTATGTAATTTTGCATGCCAAGAACCATGAAACCTATCATTTAAATTTTGCTTCAAATGATGCTGAATTTTTCTTTTTTTTTTTCATAACTTAACCACGCTTTATATTAATCTCTTTTCAGTAAAGAATTTCCATAAAATTAAATTACTAGGCTCAACCCTAAAAAACAGATATAATATCTAAAAAAATGTCAATGGAATTGGTCCCCTCGCACACACATCAACCCCATCTAACTCATAAAATACAAAACTTTTCAAGACTTCCAGAAAGACCATGTTCATATATATACAAAAATAGATTCCTCATTTTTATAGGGAATATATCAGATTCAATTCACATGTTCATGTTAATGTGAATTAAATTCAGATTTATCTTAATTTGGTTAAATATTATATTGTTGATAATTAGTGGAACTCACCATCTTTAAAAATCTTATCTTGAGCCAGCGCAGCAATTCTTTGCTTAAGAGCACTGTTGTCGACATTTAGAAGCAATCGTTGATGGTCTAAAAAAGCAACTCTCGGTGACAAAACTGAAACTTCAGCCTAAAAACATAATAATTCAACTAAATAAATAATATTAAACCATGAAATTTGACATTAATAATAATAATAATTTAAAGAAAATGTTGAGTTTTTTTTTTGTTTTACTTACTTGCAATGAAGTTACACTCCGTTCAAGCTCAGAAATGTATTGTAGCTTTCTGACCCGAGATCTTTGTGCAGATTGTCTATTTGCCAGAATTCTGAGAAAGAAAAAAAAAAGATTGTAAATGAATTGAATGCAGGGATCCATAAATCCATATATATCTATGATTATGAATTCCCCATTCACATTTACGTGAATGCATTATATTCAAGTTCATTATTATCTTATAACTTGATAATTACATTAACTATATATATTTTTAGTTTAAAAGGATTTCCAGTCCCAATTCAGACATAAGAAGATATATTCTGCAAACTTTTTACGTACTAAAAGAAAATAATTCTGAGATTAATTCTTACTAGATTAATAATTCACAATGCAATAACTAACAGAATTAATCTAAATGTAATAACGAACAGAATTAATTATACATATAAATGCATGATGTATAAATTAAATGTAATAATTACCTCTTGACTCTCTTTGGATCAATTATCCGGTCATTAGAGTTGGCATTGGTTGCATTAGGAGGAATCTGTTGTCTTTCAGACTGGCATTGGCTTTCCACTTCATCCGACTCATTCTTCATCTTCTGCTGCTTCTGATCCGTCGACATTGTTGCCTCCTTCTCGTCGTTGATGCTGTTATGATCGGACGGCGTCGACGGGTTCGACGACGAAGGAGCCGCCACGGCATTGGATATGTCGTCCGTGAACATGGACATGAATTGCTCGTCGTCAAATTTATCAAAATCGTTGCTACTGTTATGTCCAGAGCCCGCCGCGGCCTCGGCACCTGCCCCGCGGCATTCATCCAGCAGTGGAGCCTCAAGGAACGCGATGGAGTCGCTCACTGACCTCCGGTGGGTCCCACGTCTCGCGGAGGAGAAATCTAGAAACTCGTCAACCCACGAAGGGTTTGAGTTTGCAGCAGCGGTGGCGGTAGCAGCTATAGTAACACCATTGTTGTTATTGTTATTATTATTATTGGAAGATGGTAACACACCCATAGACGATATCTTTTGATGAGAGGAATATTCAGGCCAATTGTTAGCCATATTTGGAATCTTAGGGGGCAATTGTGCCATTTCTTGAAGAATGACACAATCTAAACAAGAATTCAAGCAAACAACTCCAAGAAATGCTTTGAATTACAATAAACTAACAATGTGTGACGACTGTATGTCACATATCTAATGAATCAAAACATAAATTTATCCAAAAAGGAAGTATGCAATGAAACACTAATCAACAATACAATGTGAAGCAATGCTAGAAAGAAGAAAGAGAAGAAGAGGAAGATGAATGAATCAAAGCTTTAAGATTTTGGACAAATATAAGAGCTTGATAAGATTTATTTATGACATGAATTATAATGAATGAATGAATGTAAGAAGGAAGAGGAAGGCAATGTGGGAAGTGGGGTCACATGGGAAAGGATTGGACAGCTATAGACAGGCTGTTAGGAAGGAGGAGTTGGGTTGGGGTCTCAACTCAACGGTATTACTGGAAAGTCGCCAGTAGTTTAATTTGCCACCACGTGCCCTTGTGACCTTCTCTTTAGTGCCTTCCTCCTTATTATATACTCTCATTATTTAACAGTAATCAACAATTGCTACTCTTCTTTGTTCCTTCTTCTTGCCCATCCATTTCTAACCATTTGATTCTCATGATCCTTCTAATTTCTTCCCTTCAATTCCCTCTCAATAGAAATTAAACTCTCGTAATAAGAATTAATGTACGCCTCAAGTACTATTAAACTGCATTTTTATTGGTTGATTCCCATCATCTTATTGTTTTTATAAAATTTATTAGTTGTTCATTAATGTGAGAGGTACTAAATCATATATCCAATAAGCTATTACTTGTAGGGTTGTTTAGAGGCGACGATTTGAGCCGTAAGTGCTTAACTTGAAAACGTAAAAAAATATATGTTAGTTTGCTAAGAAATTTTGTTTATCTTTGATTTATAACAAAACTCATGATTTATTGTCACTTGAGAAATGTTAATTTTGCGCTTAACATATATAATATGTGGTTTTTAGGCAACCAAATACAATATGTATCAAAACAACCTCAAAGAGTATTTTGATATTTTTACAAATTTTTTGATATCAAATAGTATTATAACTCAAGATAAGTACCAATTAGTTTTCATAATGCAAGCATTTTCATGCTTATTTAGTTTTCATGATTTGATTGGTTGTTATCAATTAAATTAACTTGAAAATTTTAAAAAAATTAACTTTCTTTATGTGAAAAAAAATTTTTTGAATCAAAATAGTTTGAACAACAAAAGCATCAAAAAATATAACCAAACTGCGGCCATGTTTAATCGAGTATTAGTCAAACAATATGCGTTTGGAGTAAGGAAAAGATAAAAAATAAGTAGCTACAAATTAGAATATTGTTGAGAGACGATTTACCAAGAAAGTCATAAATGGTTATGGAAGTTATACATAGAAGTGTGTCACATTATAGTAATGAAACAAGAATTAATACAATGTGTAGCTTAGCAAAACTAGTATTATGGTTAGTGTTCTTTGATCATAAACAATATATTGAGCAATCATTTCAGAGATTAGAGAACTAATAGTTTCTCTCCTCTCAAAAAATATTTTTTCAATGAGATTCAAGTATTTAACATTTAACTTTCAATAGATTGAATTCACCAGCTAAGATTATCTTGTTAAGTACTAAACTAATATGTTAATCTCATATTTGTTTGATGGACCGTATTCACCTAACTAATCTCTAATGCTTCAAGAGACATGCATAGAGTTGATCGAAAAGAATATTGCTCTTTTAAAAGTTGGAATTTAATTACAACTTTGTCGAGTATCTCAACTCCAAAATTATTCATTGTTATTTGAACTACTCTATATCAATACACGTTATAAGTGAGATTAGTGAAATTTAGAGCATGAGGTGGGAAGAAAATGGTGGGGGGGGGGGGGGAGCTTTCTTTGCTTTGTCCCCAAGCCATACCCACATGTAGGGTACTCTGCCCTTTTAATTTCTTATAACTACCCTCATCTCACTGCTTCTCCGCACCTTCCATCACTTTCAATACTTGGAATTTTTGTTGTTTTTATTAATTCAAGTTTATGGGAAGCACTAATCATCATTACACATTAGAGATGTTATTTAATTATAGATATTATTTATTATTAACATTTTGCCGCCTTTTTGTTTATCTTAACAAAGTGCTTGGCAATTAAGCATCTTCATGCATGCAAGTATTCCTAAAGGAAATCCCATGTGATTGCTTTGAGATCTCTCTCTAATTTTTGTTCCATAGTAGTAGTGGTAGTAGATAATTACATGCATTTCAATTCTCTTGCACTTTATTGATGTGAGATAATTGATTGTTAAAATTACACAAAAAAAGAGACATCGATCTTGATTAGTAAGACCAACGAGTTGTGGCTCAATTGACAATACAAGTTGAGTTTGTGGGAAGAACTAGTGGATCCTCATTAAACACATCCCCTGAGAGGAGCAAAAAATCTTAATTGTGAATAAGTTCTGAACAAGTTAATCTCACATCATTAAAACAGATGAAGATACATGTCGTTTACCAAAAGAAAATCTTGAATAATAGGGGCAAATTTTAAGGGCAGGAAGAGACGAAGGCCGCGAATGTATTTAAACATTACTCGCTATCATTGATATTAGTAAAAAAGATTTCCTTAATTAAATTCAATATATGTATATACGAATTTATTCTCCAAATAAAATAAATATGAATTACCTCCTCAAAATTACTCGAAGTATATTGTACGTATATTGTCATGCTAGTTTATTTCTCAAAAAATTATTTAAAATTTAGAATCCATTCTCAATATGCTTGTATATGAAGTATAAATTTGGACGAAAATATATCGCAATACGTACGCTAACAACTCTTAATTTTTTTATTCATTGTGCAATAAACTTTATAATCTACTATTTTTTTTTGCCAAATACAAAAGTATTTGTGAACATTATTTGACATGAAAATAATAAACATATAACTAAAATAAACCAATTACATGTTCTTTTTCAATTTTAGAATTGCAATATTATAGAAGAAAAAAGAATTTTAAGCAATAATAATAATAATCAAATGCGTAGATGCATTTAAAGAAGTAAGGATTAAAATAGAAGAATAAAGCTGTCATAATCTGAGTATTTAAATGGATATGTTTGTGACAGTGACACAAGACTTAATTATTATATTGAAAAGAGAAAAGATTAGGTTCATCATGTCATGTGTTCTTGAGCAAGCTCAAGCTTTTTTTAGCACCAAATACCATATAAATTTTGATTATATAATCTTCAACTTTGAGAGAATTTCCTTTTTTTTTTTATAAATTTCTGAGAGAGATATATATATATATATATTTATTTAAATATATCCTAACTTAGCATAGGGATTAGTGGTCTTACGAGATTATCAGATGGAAAGAATGGATTAATCTGAACGTTTAGTTAAATGAACATAGACATTTTGCATAATACGATCATAAAAAAATGCCCATACTCACTTCACTCTTATTTAGGGTTGTGGAATTTTTGCTATGTTAAACTTTGGTTCATTTAATAACTGAACTTTAAATTATGTTTAAGATTGGATTGTTTATTAAATGAGCTAAGCCAAGCCAAATTTTGACATGTTTATGTTAGACTCATGAGTTTAAACAAAACTTTTTCCCAATTCATTTTTTGAGCTTTTTCACTAGTTTAAATATAAATTAATATATTATTGTAAGAAATTAACATTTATGTGAAACTTTACACATAAACTAAAAATTTAATCAAATTTGAAGTTAAATATTAACTTTTTAATAAGTCATTTTATTTGTTTCCATTGGGAGTCTAGCTCACGACTATTTAGCGTTGAAGTTAACTCTAATTTAGTTAACCACAAATCTATTCATAAGTCAATTATTAATTAATTGTTGTTAAGTTTTATATTCGAGTTTATTTTTAACTCATATCAAGCTTGTTTACAAACTGGCTCAAGTTTTCCATTGTTTAACTTAAATTCCTTTACAAATTAAACTTTAAAATTAAATTTACTTTTGGAAGGTTTGCTAGTTGAGTAAGCACAAAGAAACTCTTAAACCCCTAGTTTTATCAAAAGAGACCAGCTGATGTATGCTAAATTTACACATTAATTCAAGCATAAAAGATAACATTTTGGCCCTAAATGTATTTATTTATACACAAATTTTTTTTTTTTGTGTTTTATTGTAGGGTGATTAATTTGCATGGGAAGAAAATGGATAAATGATGCAAATGGAAAGGCTCCGAGCAAACATGAGAAAACTTTAAGAAAACAAGCAAAGGAGGGGTGCCACGCTCGTGATGACCAAATCTCATGGCCGTCATGTAGCAAAGTGGTTGATCACATCCAGAAAAATGTCACAACCGTGAGGAAGAAGTATCACGGATGTGACACCATCACAAACTCCCTCACGGCCGTGACAAAGGCCAAGTTTGCACCCATTTCAGACAGAATTTTGTCACAGTTGTGACACGCTGCAGAGGAGGAGAGAGAAAGTGACGGAGGACACCAAATTTGTGGGGACCAAAGACACAAAGTAAGGGCATTTTGGAGAGATTTTTTGTAGGTTTTGAGGTCATATAAGGGGGTATAAATACTCCTCAAACATACTCTTTTGGGGGGTTATTGGTGACTCTTAGAATCATTCTTCTTGTCTTTGCAAATTTTAGATAGATCATTCTAGAGTTTTGTGCAAAAACAAAAGGGGGATTTGAAGGTTGAGAATCTCATGAAGGCAACTTGAGGATGCTTCTCTACATCAATTCTTCTTCTAATTATTCACATTAGTGTTTGATTTCAATGTTTTATTTTTTCTTTTATTGCTCTATTGTGTTTTCTTTAATTATGGTAGTTTAAATACCTTGTTAGGACTTAAAAATGTAAGCTATTGATGAATACTTGCTATTGAATGAATGAATATTGTTTTTGTGCTCTTAATTTCTATATTTGAAGCTTAATTTCAATGAGTTTTGTGATTTATGTTCTTAATTTGAATGATTGCCCATGTAATTGATTTATTGACTTGATATGCTTGACTATGATTGTGATTGGCCACCATAGTTGTAGTTTAGGTAAGCTTAGTTTAAGAATCAAGAGATGAAGGCTAGGTGAGGCCACAAACATTAAACTTGTGAGATTTAAAATAGAGATATTTCTTGCACACAAGGTATTCGATGAAATTCCTTAATGACTTAAAAAACCTAATTTAACTAATTAAGGCCGAGAGAACCCTTTTAGTAAATATAGATATAACATAAATAACCTTGAAAAAGACTTTAGGCTAACTCGGTGGAGAGAACACTCATTCCTAAAATCCCCATTCTTCAATATAGCAAGTAGAATTCTTTAGTGAATTCTCTAAAGTACTAACATTTTATCATTGATTGTTTATCTCTTTTCATTCTTAATTGTTTGCCCTTGTTAATTTTGCCTCTTTAATAAAAAAAACCTCAAAATCAACTCATGTAATTTATTGCTTTTATTTTACGAATTGATCACATTTAGTACTCGTTCCCTTTGGTTCGATATCCCTAGGAATACTCCTTGATAAAACTACATCAATTCTAGTGCGTTTGGTAGAAACCGATCACCAACCGCGCTTGTAAATTAGATCAATTATTATTTCCATCATTCTCTTTTAATAACTATTTTATTTTTTTATTAATGAACTTGTAATTCATCGATAGAAAATTAACTCCAAATAAATGCAGCAATGCCAAACTAACGTATATCAAATAGGCCAACTTAAGTTTAGCTAGCGAGTCTAGCCCAAGGTGACCTCTGTCAATAGTGTAGATGTAGTTGTTCATAATAAAACTTGAGTAAAGTAAATTTTGTTTTGTTTTGTTTTGAGCCGTGCTCTTGCCTTGGTGGTAAAGATACGAACCTGGTGAACTTAGATTACGAGTTCGAAGGCTCATGGGGTTGGAGGATTATGGGTAGTAATATAGAAATGTTTTCAGTAGACGGCCCACTGAAAGGCCTTTACTAGGGGTTTTAGTGAATGAAAAAAAAAAAGATGAGCAAATGATTACATGCTCATTGGCCAAACTCAAACCTCAAATACAAGACCGAGCGTTCAGGTTTTTTCACAAGCAGGTCAATCACAAATTCACAATGTAAATGCATTAGCTCAACAGCAATTTCTAAACTTGGTAGAGTAAATCTCCATATAACACAGAGTTGTCTGCAAATTCTGGCAATCCCACAACTGAAACCACAGTTCCGTCCAGAAACATGGAAGACTTGTCCCAGAGAATTAAAGAAGTATGAAAAACATGAGCAAAATAAATCATAGCAAATGTATGATCAGAACAGATGATGAACTGAATCAAGCAAGCTACCAAAACTACTTTCATGCCAATATTGTCATTTATAAGCTCCAACATGTGTTCATCAACAGTCCAAACTAACCATGGAGATATCGGCATTGTTAAGGAATGCTACCTTCATTCTGGTAATTGTGTGCATTTCATGGTTGCCTTCAAGTGAAAGTTGTGAAGACAAAATGCACGGCAATTATGATCCCAGAGCTATGCAGGCTAGGTATGAGAACTGGCTGAAAAGACATGGCAGAAAATATAGCAACAGAGAGGAATGGTTGCTGCGTTTCGGAATTTATCAGTCTAATGTTCAGTTCATTGACTATGTGAATTCTCAAAACTTGTCATACAAGCTCACTGACAACAGATTTGCAGACATGACAAATGATGAGTTCAGATTTTATAAACTTGGTTATAGGAACATTCATCACAGAAGGGCCATGCCAGAGCACAGGCACAAAAACCAAACTGCTTTGCCAACTAGCGTAGATTGGAGAAAGCAAGGTGCTGTTACTCCAGTTAAGGATCAAGGCCAATGTGGTAAACTAGTCTCGCTTTTCTTATATTGAAAATAATAGCATCAGTATGCACTCGTTTGAGATTATCTAATGTTACCTTATTTCCCCTGTCAATATTTTAGGAAGCTGTTGGGCATTCTCTGCAGTGGCATCCATGGAAGGCATCAACCATATCAAGACAGGCAAGTTGACATCTCTGTCAGAACAACAGCTTGTTGACTGCGATGTGAACAATGATAACCAAGGATGCAACGGTGGATTCATGGAGAAAGCATTTCAGTACGCTAAAATAAACGGTGGCCTCACCACTGAAGCTGATTACCCTTACATTGGAAAAGATGGCGCCTGCAAAACCCAGAAAACAAAAAATCATGCAGTGACAATAACTGGTTATAAACAAGTACCTGCCAACGACGAGAAAAGTCTACAAGCTGCAGTTGCTCAACAACCTGTCGCTGTTGCGATTGATGCCAGTGGTTATGCATTTCAACTGTATTCTTCAGGTATCTTCACTGGCTACTGTGGACATAACCTCAACCATGGAGTCACAGCAGTTGGGTACGGCATTGATAATGGTAAAAAGTACTGGCTCGTAAAGAACTCTTGGGGAACAAGCTGGGGAGAATCTGGCTACATAAGGATGGCACGTGATTTGATGAACAAGGAAGGTACTTGTGGCATTGCCATGGAGGCTAGCTACCCCCTCAAGTCTTGAGCATTCTTCTGGGTGTATGGGCCTGATCACGACAGTCATATAACTGGTATTAGCATAATATGATTTCTATTAGATAGCAAAAATTATTTGCACAATTAACTAAAAACTATCATTGGAAAAGTGAACTTGAAAATAATTAATCCGATGTATGTGAAGGGAAAGGCAAAAGCATCAGAAATTGGATAAGATTAATGCCTTGTATCACAGGGACTACACCCTGAACAAGAAGACATTATAAAGTCTCTACGCCTTTTGCTAGTTTGTTGACTTCCACCCATTTGATTAAGCACATAAAGCATATTCTGATGGCTAAAGTAAATCTATGCATGACTCAGAGAAAAAGAGTCTGCAAGTCCTTCAATCAATAAAACAATATAAACATCAACTAGCACTCAATTCACTAACAGGCAGAGAAAGGGTCCACACTTCGGTAATTTAAATATTCCTGGAACTCAAATGTTTCAGGACTGGAACTATACTGAACTTCACCTAGCAGTACCAAGATGCTGACTTTCAAAAACTATTATTTGCAGAATTTAGAATTTTACATGAAATAGTCCATAGAGGAAAGAAAATAGTCGTAAATCTTGTCAATTGCATACTCAAATAATAATTTTGATAAAAATCAATTTAGTTTCTTCACAGATTAGTATGCAAAAATGTCATAATTCTACAAACAAGACAGAATATTATGCATCTATACTTCCATTTTTCCGTAAAGAGAAACTGTTTCAGTCACCAATGCATGCCACCTTTTAGCTTATAACTCCTACAAAACACCAGAAGAAACTAGGAGTTCAACTCTTCGAATCTTTTTCTCACAGCAGAAGCAAGCTTCCATTCGCCAATATTAGCCAGGCCCTCAACTACCTTTTGCCTGACCTTAATATACGGTATAAACCCTCTCTCGGTCATCCCCATCACCACTTTTGCAGCCAAAATATATTCTTTACACTCTAAGTATCCTTCAACCACCAACTCATAACTCTCAAATCCAACACAGTAACCTTCCTTCTCCAACAACTCAATCATCTCAACAGCCTTCCACATCTCCCTATTTGCCCTCAAAGCCGCCAACAACTTCACCACCATTCCTTGCCTAGGTGTCAATCCCATTTTAACCACCATCTCCTTCATCAGCTCAATAGCTTTATGTGTCTTTCTTGCCTTACTCATCGTTCTAATAACAATGCCATAACTCTCCACATCAGGCACACACCCTGCGCCAGGCATTCCCTTTAAGACTATCACTGCCTC
>CAODLS010777941.1:0-16263 GCA_948243855.1 Flueggea neowawraea | reverse complement strand
GAAATAAAGCAACGTCTGTCCCATACCTGTAGTAAATGGATGAAATATCCATTAATCAAAGAAAACACGCACACAGAAGAAATAACATGAGATAGATTGAAAAGGTCTGCACTCATTGATTGAATGAACCTTAAAGAAGCTCTAGAGTGATGAAAACAGGTTGAGCTAGTCCTTTCTGGGCAAAGACGGAGTTTACCTTGCAGAGGTTATCATCACTTCCAGAATATATGAGATGACCCGTATCATCCGCAAAACAAACGGTGTTAACATCAGACTGAAATGCAAATCAATAACATCACCAGCCATTCTAAAGCATCCTCATGAATACAAAAATCTAACAGATGATGGCTGTAATTTTTCAACTGAAAGAAAGAGAAGAGAAGAGAAGAGAACTAACAGTTCTATTTTAATCTCTTTTGTTATGAAATAAGCATTAAAATCCAATCTATATTGAACTTACATATCATCAATTGAAATCAACCAAATAAAAAATTCCAGCTTCCATCAGCCTCAGTAAATTCAATAACCAATAAGCCTCTTACATACATTTTTCAATATTACACCTGAATAATGTCACAATACCTTATGTGCAGGAATTTTGAGGCTACACCTATTTGCTTCAAGGTTATAAACATAGATTGATGAAGTATTTCCACTTCCAGCAACAAGCTCTCGCCCATCAGTTGAGAATTTCACAGAGAAGATTCCATAATCATTATCAAAATCATCATCATCATTGATCGTAAAGTCCAAACCTTCATGAATTTCCTACAATTAAATACTTCACATTTGAAATACAGTTCAATAATGAAATTTATTGCCAATTCTCTGTAACATTTAAATAAAATCAATAAGATAAGATATCCCACATCACAGAAATGTGTGTGTTCAACATATTAGACAACGGTTTAGAAGACCCAAGCATTGATCTGACTTTGAGAATACATGGCCAACAATCTACAAGGAAGCATAATTCACTGTAAGGACTTAAAACATTATTTATGCCATACTTTATTTGAACAGAGAATCCAATTTAATAACTTCAACATATCATGTACAAATTATTACCTTCAATGATTTAAGTAACGAAAATAAGAACCATTATCGACCATTACCTGTCTTACAATTTATGGGTTTCATCCTAAACATAGAAAATGTCCTGTGAAGCAATTATAACTAGTGATACATACCGTTATATTTGCTTGTGACTCTGTTGTAGCCGATCCGATATTCACTATATGGACGATAGGTGAAATACTAGCATATACCTGAATAATTTTAAACAACTGCATTACCATATGCCATTGTGCAGTCCAAAACAAAAATATTAACATAATCCACGATCATTACATTATTACATCATAGATGGGAAGAAAAAATCAACTCGGTGAGAACTTTTAACACACAAAGGTTAACACAGTAACAATTCTGATCAAACATCTTCCAGAACTTGTGGCTGTTTATAATATCTCAGATTGTAAAAGAAATCGGAAAAGTTTCCTATAAAGAGAAAATATGAAAAAATACATATCACATGCCCTGTCTCTAGCAACCCACAGAAACTTACAAGATAGCGTTGATCCGGTGAAAGACAGGTATCAGTGATCGTCCACCGCAAACTTTTGGTTAAAATATCTTTCTGAATTTTCCAGCCCCTATCCACATCATATATTCTAATGTGGCCACCCTGTTCACGTTAACAGTAAAGGATCACTTCAATCAACATACCCTAAACAGTGTGCACATTAAATACTATACATTTTCTACTCCCAAAACCAAAGCAGTACCTGAAATCCAGCAACAAAAAGGGAACCATCATCTGAGAATTGAGAAATATAAGCAGGGCTATTGAGCCGGTCAATCCTCCATGGACCATTGATTGGCAAGTACCGACTCAGAAGATGACAAGCATCAGCAGAAGAGAAATTGCCTCGTCCAGAACAATTACTCTCCCTACCAGCCAACATTTTCAAAGTGGAGACCGGAAGGGAGTGCCCTCCTCCGCCAGGTGTGTCCCCGCGGAAGCTTTTGTGAGGCCTCGACCTAAGCTTCGTAAGTTGAGCAATCTCATGATCAAGATAATCAGAGTTCTCAACTGCATCTTGACTCGCACAACACTCATTGCCTCCATTTTCATCATTATCACAGACTCTCGCTCTTTTCCTTCTCATCCCGAATCAAACTGCTACGACTTAACATCCACAGACAACCTATACACCCGAAATAGATTATCAAATATAAACTATAACCACAACTAAAAACTCGGAAATGTTCTTTTTTAAAAAAAAAAAAGATGAAATTTTGCAGAAAAAGAGAAATTTAGGGTTAGGCCTGATAAGGAATAAACAGAAAAGAGCAATAATAATGCTCACCGTTTTATTAAGGAAGATTGTGAACATGCGTGACGGAATTGATTTCATGAGGAGTGGAATGTGGAGATACTAGCCGTCAAAATGGGTCACGATCCAATAATACCATACTCGTAACATATAAAACTAGTAGGTTAGGGTTCGATTTAAATAGGTCTATGTCATAAATGGCGGACTTGTTTATGACACAAATTAAATGAGTGGTGTTATGAGTCGTGTTTGTTGATATGCAAATCTGTTTAATATAATATATGTAATTAAATTATACAAAATATGAGATTAAATTATACAAAATATATATGAACTTTATATTTTTTGATATTTATTTGCATATAAATTTTGAACATTTTATTTGAATTTTTTGTGTTAATTTTAATTACATTTTTAATTTGAATTGTGTTGGAATGTCAAATAGGTTAAATAGGTTAAATGAGATATAAACGGGTTAAATAGGATGTGTGTAATTGTTTTATAGGTTAAGTGTGCTAAATGGATTGACAGATCGTGTCAAATTTTAACAAAAAAATATAACCCATTTAATTAAACAGGTTACTTGTGTAGTGTCGTGTTAACCTATTTAATAATTGTGTCGTGTCATGTCAACCAGTTTAATCATGTCACCAGATTGAGTAGACACGACATGAACACGACCCGCCAACTCATTTTGACACCCCTAGGAGATACGAGAAGATGAAGCAGAGAGCGTAATTTTTTTTATATTTACAAAAAAAATGTCTGAAAGCCATTTTAACCTGTATTTTTATTTTGATTTGTGTAACATACTGACATGTAAAAAATTAATGACATGATATTCATTTATGAACTTCAGTGACAGAAAATAGTTGAGTGATTGTCCTGAACTTTCTAGCAAAGTTGAGTGACTGTTTTGAACAATTTTATACTTTAATAACCGAGTTGAATAGAGTCACAAAATTCAGTGATCGTGATAAATTTAACCCTCATACTTATAGTAGAGGGAAAAGCTCAAAAATATTTGAAAAAAAATAAATTTAAAAAATGCAACAACATTCAAAATGTATACAAAAATGTCAACTCATTTAATGCAATTACAGAAATATCAAAATTTGACTTTTTGACCACTTTTGACTTAGTGTCAGAAGTTTGACCGCATGATCATAAAGTTGATCGTACTCGAAAAACATTTGTCCACATGATAAGAAATGAGTACAAAATAAACTCAAAATGTATTCAGAAGTTCAAATACAAAATGAGATCAAATTATTCTCATTTTTGTACATACAAAAATGAGTACAAACAAGTGTAAATGAAAACAAATTAAATAACAATAAGTACAAAATGAGAAAAAATATAATACAAATAAATATAAAATGAAAACAATTCAAGTATAAATAAATATAAAATGAAACCACACTAAATATAAATAAGTATAAAATGAGAATACAAACAAAAAAATTGAGTCAAATGAGAATAAAATAAGACAAACCAAGTATAAATTCAGTACAATACAAACTAATTCAAAAAAATATTTTAATTTTATATTAATCATGAAAATTGATTACAAAAAGAGCTTCGACACTCAACTTTAAATCATTTAGAACTTTCGAAACTTATTAATGAAATAGGAAAAGAATAAAAATAAGTGAAAAATTACTTCAATTGGTTCCAATCAAAATTATTATTTAGAACCTTTTACTTATTAATGAAACAAATTAATTTAGGGGCTGATGTTATTTTTTTACAAATTTCTAGCGATTTTTCAAAAATTGCAGAGGTAATTCTTCTTCTCTACTCCATGTTTCGGCGGCTAGGGTTTCCCCTGACGGCGCGACCCTTTCTATCTCTCCTCTGGTCACCGGTCGCACGCTCTCTGTCCCTCTCTCGGGCTTCCGTCGCTCTCTCTCTCTTCTGGTCACGCGACTGTCTCTCGTGCTCTCTTCGCTCTCTCTCTCATCGCGTCGCCGCTCTATTCCTTCAACAACTGACATCCCGCCTCGATTACTCTTTGTCACTCATGTTCGTGGGCGCTGAGGAGAAGAAAAAGGAGGTCCGATGGTGGTGGTGTGATGTGCGAGACGAAACAGCGACAAAGGCAGGTAGAGAGAACCAGAGAGGGAAGCGGAGGGAGGCGGAGAGAGATGTCACTGGTTAGAGAGGGAGGTGGAAGGACAGGAGGTGAGCGAGGAGAGAGGAAGTAAATGATATATATGGTTTTGTTTTTGATATTTTAATTAAAATGTTGCATTATAGAAAATGTTTTTTTTTTAAGGAGCATTATAGAAAAGTCAATGATCCATTTTGGGATTTTTGAAATTATAATGGTGAGAGTAAAACTGTGGGGTAATTATCTCTATAGTAAACAAGGAGAAGCATAGTTTACAGTGATTTACATGATCATATAAGGCTTTTATGTGCAGCCATACTAATCCCAGGCCAAAAAACGAGGGACCTGTAAACTTTGAACTGCAATATTGTTTAAGGACAGCGACCAAAAGATGTGAAGCAATATATATTTCTAACCAAAAAACATAAAATTTATTGCAATCAACAGTAAGTTCTTCTCCTACTAGACTTCCTTCTCCAAGGTGTAGTTGCTTCCCAGACCCTGGAAATTCCCACTTTGCAATGACGCCGTCCCAGGAAGAACTGATAAGCATTGGATAAATCGGGTGCCAACTACAATCCCTTACCAGAAATGCGTGATATTCCAGCCGAGCAACTTGGGCTCCTGTAACCTATGCATGCGCACTCATGTCAGCATTAGTTTCGTACAACAAAATTTCCAACATATAAGAAAGAATCGACCCATCTGATTAGTATCCTTATTGGTCATTCATGGCAATCTTGATTCTATTATGCAGTACAGTATTGCTATAAACCAGTGGTCATACCAGATCATAAACATAAACAGAACCATCAGATGATCCAGTGTAGATGTATTTTTTACCAGTGCTGCAAACAAGAGGCATCACAATGGATTTAATAATGCTTTGTTTGAAAGGTTTCAATCTTAATAAACTAGATATCACAGTAATAAGTACCTGTGTGCTGGAGAGAAGCAACAGCGAATCAGGGTGGCCAAGATTGAATGGCCAGTGTATGTGGGCAGGGATAGATCAGAGGGATGTCTTAAATTTCTAGCGTCGGGTGGGTGTTCTTGCAGTCTGTAATTCCAATCAGAAGCTCTACGTGTTGAATTACTGGTTGTAAGAGAAAAATATTATCAGCCTAAACCATTTAGACAAACAGCATAGTTTCATAGTAAACATACATGTGGCGACCAGTGATGACCTAGGTGGGAACCTGTGCAAGTTAGTATTGGACGAGGGCTATCATACTATGTAATATTAGAGGACATCTTTCGTATATCCCACAGCTGAGTAGTCTTATCTCTTCCATTTGAGATAAAATAGCGTCCATCTCTGCGACTGTCTATGAAGGTAATTCCTTCCATATGCCCCATCAATACAACACATGCTTGTCCTCCCCAAAAAGAGCAACACCTGTCCTATACCTGTAGTAAATGGATGAAATATGCATTAATCAGATAAATGAATAAGCAGAAGAAAGAACAAAAGATACATTGAAAAGGCCAGCATTCATTGATTGGATCAATGAACCTTAAAGAAAAGCTCTGCAGTTGATGAAAGCAAGATGAGCTCGTCCTTTCCGGGCAAAGATAAAGCGTACCTTACAGAGATTATCATCACTTCCGAAATATATGAAATAACCGGTATCGCCCGCAAAACACACGGTGTTAACATCAGACTGCAATGCAAATCAAGTGATATAGTCTTGACACATTACAAAACATACTCGTGAATAACAAAATCTAACAGCTGTTAACTTTTAACCCAAAGAACTAAAGATTTTTCTTTTCAATCTCTTTCATTATTTAATAAGCATTAAACTCCAATTTCCATATCATCAATTGAAACCGAACATCAACAGAATCCAATTTCCATCAACCTCAGTAAATTTCAATATCCAATAAGCCTTTCGCATACATCTCTGAATATCACATGTTCTGAATCATGTCATAATACCTTATGTGCAGGAATTTTGAGGCTACACCTACTTGCTTCAAGGTCATAAACATAGATTGAACTATTGCCACTTCCAGCAACAACCTCTCGCCCATCAGTTGAGAATTTCACAGAGAAGATTCCATAATTATCGACACGATCATCATCATTGATCGAAAAGTCCAAAGCTTCATGAATTTCCTACGATTGAATACTTCAAATTTGAATTGCATTTCCATAGAAAAATTTATTGCCAATTCTGTGTACACTTAAGTAAAAAGATATGTGTTCCCATGTTGCAGATCCGCCCATGATCTTTTGAAATTATTGAACTGAAAATTTGCCTTCCAATTATTAAATAATGTCAAATATTATGTAAAAAGAAATTGTATTCAATGATTAGAGTCATGAAACTAAGAAACCATTACTCGGCGTACAATTTATTGGTTTCATCATGAACATAAATGGTCCTATAAAATCATTATAACTCATGATACATACCTTTATATTTGCTTGCGACTCTGTTGAAGCTGATCCAACATTCACTAGATGGACGATAGGAGACATACTAGCATATACCTGAATAATTTTAAACAGCTGCATTACTCTATGCCATTGTGCAGTCCAAGACGAAATATTAGCACTATCCACAATCATGGGGGAAAGAAATCTACTCAGTCACAGCTTTAGAAACAAATTGGTTAACACTGTAAAATTTGGGATCGAACATCATCCAATTCTCGTAGCTGTTAATGACATCTAACTGTTAATGACATCTAAAACATTAACAATGCACAAGAAATTATCCATATCACAAGTCCTGTATCTAGCAATCCACAGAAACTTACGAGGAAGTGTTGATCCGGTGAAAAGCAGGTATCAGTAATCGTCCAACGGAGACGTTTGGTGAAAATACTTTTGTGAATTTTCCAGCCCCGATCCACATCATATATCCTAATATTGTTTCCCTGTCCATGTTAACAATACAAAATCACTTAAGAACTCCCAAGTAATATGCACCTTGTACTCCAAATAAATCAAAATTCAAAACAGCACCTGAAATCCAGCAACCAAGCACGGCTCGAGAGTCGGTCAATTCTAAAAGGACCTTTGACGTACCGACTCAGAACACGACAAGCATCAGCTGAAAAGAAATTGCTTCGTCCTGAAAAAACACTCTGGATCAAACAACATTTTTACTGGAGGCGTGGGCCCTCCTCCGCCTGCTGTGTCACGGCGGTGAGGCTGAGAAACAAGCTAAGGGAGCTGAGCAATCTGATGATTAGGGTTCACTAGTGAAACTCGACTCGCAGAACATTCATGGACTCCATTTTCATCATCACAGAGACTCGTTTTGAGTCAAGCTACTACGACTTAAGATCCACCAAAAACCTAATGCGCCAAAGAGACGACAGAAACTAAAAAGGAAACATTTTGGCATATCCTTTATTGAATAAAAGATGCCTATATGTACGCACTTTGCACAAAACAAGCAAAATTGTTGTAATATACAAATAAAAATTACATAGCCTACATGGATACCAAGTACATCAATCAATATATGGAGGTTGCCATTATGGCAACATTGCATGAACTGTATCCGCTCTTTGTGGAAAAGAATTTTGCATGTGTTGTGGACTGGTCAGGATGGAGACATGGAGTAGCTCTGCAACTGGTCTCTTCACGCTCGCCTGGTAATGGCTACTATTGAATTAAGCCACACTTAACCTAAAAAAATTTCAATAACTCTTCCAAACAGATTTCACCCGTTGAATCTTTCTAGCTTCCTATGAATTGATGGATGCCTGGATTTGTTCCAGGGTCATTCCTTTTGTTTCTGGCACGAATTTCGCCACAAATAGAATTGTCAACACAGAGAATGCTGAGTACACGAAGAATGTTCCTGAAGATAGTCATTCAGTTATTGTCAGTTTCTTCGCAACACAAACTGACAAAGGTACATTTTCTATAATTGTGAATCTGTTTTGCCTACCTGAGGAACTCCAGTTCATTAGAAAGTTGAAAGTAAAAGAAACTATCCAAGCTCCCGACCAGTTCACCAGCACCACCAAGCTCCCGCCTATACCCTTTATATTTATCGGGAAGATCTGCCGAAAGGCGCATAGTTTTGCATCAAGCAGGATTTGGAATGTCACATGGTCTGATGGGAAATTTATATTTCATTACGTTAAAATCTATGTAGTTTCTGATGAAAAGATTAGACAACTACCTCTGACATGATCACCCAAGGAACGGCTCCCATTCCAATTGAGAATGCTGATATGTATATCTGATTTTATGGAAACAAAAAATCACAGTTTAAAACCATGTCTTACATTTAAACATGCAGAGAATGTAAGAACTGAGGCATGGTTTTGGTGAAATTACCAGCACTCCTGAGACTGCTAGGATTCGAACTAACTCAAGCAACAAACCATGCGCCTGTTTGCAGATTTCATGTAAGCAATTTCACATTTTGAAGAGAAAAAATTACGTGTGGACATCACTAAACACGTTTTGGAATGAATTGCAACAGTTTTTTGTTACTTACCTTGAGTAAGAAAGAAGCTCCAGTTAGGAAGCAGCCCAGAAATGTCCCGGTAGCAGAAACCTTTACATGCAAAAGTTTACAATCATTTTTAATCTCATTAATTTATCATTATCGGCCAAGAAATTCATGAACAATTATATACCATTATCAAAGGTTTTCTTCCAGACTTGTCCATCAGCACTGCTCCTAATGCAGTTATGGGTACCTGTGATGTGAATCAGCTGAAAACATCAGATTCAACTTTTTCTTTGTTTCTTTTTTCTGAAGGAAGAGAGAGCAGCTAAAGGCGCATACCTGAAAACAAGCATATGCTATGGTTCCAATTTTCCCCGAGGAAAGTCCTACAGATGATGTGATGAGATTAAGTATTTGAAGGAAAAGCTACATTCGTAAAACTATACTCGAATTCAAGCAAGAACAAAGATGCATACCAGCTGATTCAAAGGTTTCACTTGCATAAAACCCTATGCCATTAATTCCTCCAAATTGCTGGAATACCATCAACATCACCCCAATCTAGACGCCATAATCAAGTTGACAAGATAAATGAATACATCTTTGGATAAACACATATTTACTAATGAAAATTTCAGATAGGTAAGACCAATTACTTAGAATCACGGAACGAATATATCTGCTATCAAATAAATCGAAAATTCTAGCTTTAGGAAGGCTCTGAAGAGTTTCATTGTAAATCTGTAAAGGAAAAGAAAAAATAGTCAGCTCCCCATACTTGTTATTTGTGCTGTAAACTGCTCTAATATTTATATCAATCAGAAGGAAAGTACTTGAATTGTCGTAGCTTCACGAGTGATATCAGCATTCTTGCCCCGAAGTTTCTGCAGCGCAGCTCAAAATTCTTTTTCGCGGCCAACTTTTGCATGAATTATTTTCAACTTTAGTTTCATATCTTTCAGCTTGTCAAAACAATTACTATTACAGCATATTTTTTTTTTAAAGTTTAAGCTTACCAGCCACCTGGGGGATTCAGGGACAAAGCACAGCCCAACAAGCAGAATAACACATGGTACAATACCTTCAAATCAAATCCATATCAATCAGAAATGTCAGTACAGCTTTTTATATCAGAAAATTTACTCTTTACTTCCCATATACATTTCAGATTGTCAATATCAAAGAACATGGCATGGTTAGATCTTCAGTTTACCTGCTAGAGCTAGTACTCTCCATGATATGACTGCTCCTATTAAGAATGAAACAGATGATCCCATAACAATCATGAGCTGCAAAACAGAGATATAAGCCAGAGGATCAACAATTCATTAATCTTTCAGTTCAATCAAAGCAGAAGTCCTTATGCAGTAAGTCTATGACTTCCTACTTCATTCAGAGTGGTGAGCCCTCCGCGAAGATTCTTTGGCGCTATTTCTGCTATGAAAATTGGAACCTGTTATTTGTTGAAGGCATTAATCATCAGAAAAAAAATTTCGAAACAAGAAAATAAAAATCAGAACTCGTGTTCAGAATTTATAACAAACAATGAATATCAGATACTTACCACATAAGAGAAAACTCCAATGCCATAAGCAGTGAAGAATCTTCCCATGTCAAGAGAAGGAGCATCCTGTGTAACATCATGTAGCTTTAGTCTTTCAATATATCACTACAAAAAATTGCATTAATTGAATAAGAATCAAAAGGCACACAATACATACGCTAGAGAAAAACACAGCTAGCCATCGTGTAATACAGAACACAACTGACATTCTAATTGCCTGCAAGTAAACAATCTTTAAGTAAATGGAAGGTTCCAATTTTTAAGCCTCAAAATTCAAAATGAAACATGCCCCTTTTCGACCAATAAAGTCTGCAATCCGGCCACTCGTAATAGCACCAATCATTGCACCAATTGTGATTATAGACCCAAACATGGAGTACTGCAGTTTAAATATGATTAAAATAAGTCCTAATGACATAATAGGAATACAAAAATGGGGAAAACATGGAAAATTGGTGCTAACCTGTAGAAAGCTTAAGATCTTCCTTGATTGCAGACTCGGTGGGAGCCGAGTAGCCCACCTGCCAAAAGAATAACTTAAGCTAAACAAAGCTGCTTTTTTTTTTCCTTCTGTTTTTTTGCGTTTGTGTTTTCTTTTCTGGGTTTGGTTCCTAACCGATGATAGCAAAAGAAAAAAAAAAACAAACAAAAATAATATTTAGTAAACCAAGAACTTTTCTGAAACCAGGAAGAGAAAATCCAGTTCAATTCCAGTCCTAAGATCATTACTACACATTAACATATACAAAGAACTAAACTTTCTCAAAGAAAGGGAAAAAGGTATTTGCATGGTGGTGGTACTTACACAAAAGTCAAATTCAAAAGAATCAAACACAGCAACCAATGTACTAAGCAGAACCATCACCATGGATCCACCATTCTCCTCCACATCACTCTCATCATCTTCACTAACAATAATTACTTTCTCTTCCACAGTCAGTGGCTTCTCCAACTCTTCAAGCCCATTAATTTCACCACCCTCAACATCCTTAAACTCCCCAATTGCCATATCTACAACCCACCAAACTCAACCCAAAAAACACCCAACAAAGAAAAAAGATTAAAAGCTTTCAACTTTGAACGACTGTGACATAGACGGGCATGACAAAAGGGTATTTATACAAGGGAAAGGCGGGTATTGGCGGATATATATTTAAAAGATTTGTCCTTATTGCATGAATGAGAAAGTGTGAAGGGGCTAGAACTGCAAAGCAAATAAAGAAGCTAGCAAGTCCTGGAATGGAAAGAGACATTCAATCATGTGGGAACGAAGCTGTCACTGACGTGGCAATGGCGACAGCCCCATTTATAGACTGCATATACGAGCATGGAAGTTGCAGAGCAATTTGGAGTAACTCAGTAGGAATTGTATTGGATTCTTTATTGCCACTTGCATGTGAATTTCTCCGTTGAGTTCCGTTTCCCTACGTGGCACGGCTTTTATACGCTTCGCCGGCTTCTATTTCAATCATTAATTGGTGGTCAAATCAACAAATGAGTTAGATATTTTTAAGCATGAAAAAAGAAAGTTAGATATTTTTAAGATCTGATTAATTTAAATTTAATTTTTTTTACAAGTTAAATTCTCTTTAGGGCCGGTCTTAAGAGGGTTTGATATGGTCTTGTGACCGGTTTGAGTTTGTACTTTCTTAACATATAATAAATATATTTAATTTATTTATAATTTATTTAAATATATTATATATATTTATAATATTATATAAGAAATTGATATATTATATATAATATATGATTTTTATCAACTATAAAATAATATTTTATTTTTTGTCAAATTTCTCTTAAATTTTATTCTGCGTTCGTCACCGATTATCTCCCGCATTATCGAATTCACAAATCTTTAGCGTTAATGTTAATTTCATTATCAATGAGTAATTTGAAAAAAATGTTTGTATCACTCTTCTATAACTTTCTATAGCATAATTTATTAAATAATTTTTTTTTTATAATTTGTACTATTTCATCTAAGCGCAATTATTCTGGAAAGTTTTTAATTTTTAGCCTTAAGGTTAGTCCATCATAGTTAAGTTAATTCGATATATTTTATAACCTAATATGTGACGAAATCAAAGTTGATTTTACATGTTGGTTAAATAATAATTATAAAATAAAAGTGAGAGCTGGTTTTAAGCAGCGGATTTAGGTGCTTCCGCGTGCAAATAGAGTACATGTGACCTTGAAACAATTTGCAACATTTTGACCAATTTGCAAATTGGTCAAAATTAACCAACTCACGCAATCTACTTTTACAATCTATCACAAATGCACATTGCCATCGACAATCATCCAATTTGAAGAACTATGTATTTCATTCACGGTCGAATTCTGGATTTCTAATATGGTAGATTCTTACACTCACTTGGTGCATTTTGACAGTCATGATCCAACAAAAAACTCACTTCAGCCAAAAAATCATAGCACCCTATAATTTCCATGAATAAAAACTTAAAACTCAGTTAAATTACTTTTACTTAGAATAAAAGGACATGCACGATTTTAACACAGAAGGCACAGTTACAAGAATTCAGAAGTTGAAGGTTCCAACTAGGACAAACTCTCGCTACAATTTCCGTGGTAAACATCAAAAGAATTTCAGTTCAGTTTAGAAATACACTAATTATAGTACAGCAAAACCGGAATGGTATATGGCTTCAGATCAAGAGTTAATAACACCAGTAGTTCAAGAAAAAGTGGTGAAGAAAGGAATAGAAAATGATCAGACAGGCCTACAAAGAATATCACCTCAGCTTATCAGAAGACCAACACCCCCAACACAAATGTTTCAAGTTAATCCAGGTCATCAATGCATACGCAAGTTCCAGTTTCAAATCAAAAGCACCGGCAACACAGCAAAGACAACAGAACGGAACAAGCAATCTCATTCGACTGCCGAAAAGCTTTAGGGGTGCCTCTTGGTCTGTTCTAATGCACCACATAAGGGAATTTACAACACAAGCGATTAGGAGAAACATTTAGTTTCAAAATCTTAACCTTTTAAAGTGTCCACCAAACACCTGCGTACAGATACTGCTAATCTGCTAACCTTGTTGGGATGAAGAAACACAGCACATACTCCAAAGCAAACCGCGACAACAACGATTACAAATATGGTCGGGTGAGCTTTTAAGACTTTGTTGGGAAACATCTGACTGCATGACTTACTTGACCTTCCCCGGACAAGGTTCACGTTCATGACTACCTCCTTGTCCAACAGTGGAACTGTGTCACTTCTTTCCAGTGAACCAGAACTTTTTACTATCCCTGACTTACCATTTGATATTTTCTCCAGGGTCTGTAAAATAGAATAGAATAAACTCAATTATTCAACCAAAAAGGAAATCATGCAACAAATAATACACATTTAAAAGAACTAATTCACAAAATTATACAGAAGAGATGAAAATTTCTCATGAAAAGTAAATATAGATAAAATCTCTAGGTCTCAAGTCCAGTGTACTGATGCAATTGCTGTACCTAAAGCTATCATGCAAATAACTTTCAATTAAGGAATGTCCAATGCAGGACGTAAACATCACAATAATCCTCTACAATCATCTATGTTTCTGTTGTAAAGGAGAAAAAAGCAAGGAATTCCCAGCCAAGGAAAAATCCATCAAACCAGGCATTATTTAAGTGGGACAAGAAAAATGTGAGGAAAGGAAAAGGTGAAAATTTTGAAAATGGAAGAAACAAAGTTTCAAAATTTTTTATTCTCCGATTTCTCTTCACCAAACATAGCGTAGAGATTTTATCAATTGATTCAAATGAGCCAATAAATCAAACAGGCGCATGACCAACATGAACTGAAAGTTAAGGTAAGAACAGATAACGGCGTGAACAGTCTCACCTCAATGGCAGATGGAGAAACTAATGGTTTTTCACTTTCACAGCAATTTGCATGAGAGCAATCCCTTTCCTGTTCTACGTCATCTGGGTGGAGCACTGAACTTTCTCTTTTCTTAATATTTTGACAAAGAATACCACTGGCTTGATCCATATGTTTCTTCAATAGAAGCACATCACCATCCAAAGAACCAGTGACCCCATTGCTGGCCATCTCCATTTTAGCCATAATTATTTTAAGATTCTCTATTATTTTAGTCAAGATGGCAGTTGACTCATGATGCAGCAAAAAGTTCAATAGATGATTGAACCTTTGAATCTGCGAAGAACACCTAATCTGTTGAAAATATTCGAATGAAGGCTCCCTGAGTAACCATGCTACATCCACTAGAAATTCTGAAACCGCTAATTGTCTAGATGATAATATCATGCACTGGGAATCTGTTCTATGAGATGCATCGAATTTCTGAAGAATTACTTCCATTTCCGAACAAATTTCCCTGTCCCCAATTAGTACAGGAATGACATTAGATACCCCACTGGCATTCTCAACCTGCAAAGAAATTTATCTGCTTCACAAATCCAGTGATCCATAGCAAACAAAAAAAAGAAGATTATAATGAAATGCGCATTTAAGATACTGTAGACCTCTATTCCCTTTGGCCGTAGGGAGTACAGGAATTTGAACATACAGAGGAAAGTAGGATTGCTACCTCAATAAATGCAGGGCCAAAGACATTAGGCTCACTGTGGGGGATGAATATCTTGCACAATTGGTGATCAAGACTAGAACCTCCTTCAATCTGGTTGCAGGGGAATGTAACACAATAATCATGCGACAAATACTTCCCACCAAAAGACACCAGAAACCTGCCACCATGAACATCTAATCACCTTATCATGCTTAGTGAATCCCCATCTCACCGTTTCCAATGTTTTGCATTTTGGATTAAAAGCAGAAAGAGGAAATACAAAAACTTTTTGAGGACAGCAAGTTTATACCGAAACTTGGGCTGCAACAAATTACTTCCACAGGCAACTAACTGTATGGGCTTGCCAGCCTCAAAACATATAGGATGAACATAGTGAAGTCTTGGGGCCCTTATTTCCATGTCGAATCTCATAACAGAATTTCCATCTATCAATTGAAAAAGAGAAGAATTAACCAGATCTATAACCAGAACTAGACAATTGAAAAGAAGGAAACAACTAAGCTACGTGGGAGAAATTTATGGCTTGCAGCATCGCCCAGGATCTCATCACATTAGGTCCATCAAATGAATGGAATGGACATATATAAACGAAGACAGAACTGACTTAGCTATCCACTTCGTTTAGCTTCTGAGTTAGTTATGAAGACAATTGAAGTTGAACAACAATAGCTTCAATAAAACATAGACAAATAGCAGCCCAAATACAAAGTCTTACAAATGAACTTGAATGCGCTAAGCCAAACAAAATTAACACAACACAGTCAAGGCACATATGTTGTGTGAGACATGTACTTTTTTAGTATGTTCAAAATCAAAGCTCAACAAATGGAATAAGAAAAAACTAATTGTGGAAATTAAATGAGGGGAAAAAACGAGAATCATAAAAAATTAGGTGAAAATTATAGCACAAGAGGATAGTGCCCAAATGTTAACTGTGAATAACAATGACAATAGAAAGACGCTGGGACGACACTCAATTCAGAAATCAAAAATTTGATGATCTAAACAACAATCATAACAATGTATTTATTTTATATATATATAAATGTAAGCTGTTTTTCCTTACTGCTAAGAACATGGAAGATCATGTCATTGAGATAAATGCGCATGCGACCTTTTCTTGACAGCATCTTTCCAGGAACAACCACAAATTCATGCACATATAACTCAGGATCTTCAAATAACTGCTTGAGACAACCAAAATTGAAGTTCAATTATGTACATTCCTTCTGATCATAAAAGATAT